>JAOVYU010000042.1:16716000-16728992 GCA_025674565.1 Synodontis membranacea
TATACACACACACACACACACACACACACACACACACACACACAGTGGTATGCAAAAGTTTGGGCACCCCTGCTAATTTTCATGATTTTTCTTTATAAATTTTTGGTTGTTTGGATCAGCAATTTCATTTAAATATGTCATATAGCAGATGAAGACAGTAATATTTGAGAAGTGAAATGAAGTTTATAGGATTTACAGAAAGTGTGCAAGAGTTACTTAAACAAAATTAAGCAGGTGCATAAATTTGGACACCCCAACAGAAAAATTACATCAATATTTAGTAGATCCTCCTTTTGCAGAAATAACAGCCTCTAAACGCTTCCTGGATTCTGGTTGAAGGTATTTTGGACCATTCTTCTTTACAAAACATCTCCAGTTCAGTCAAGTTTGTTGGTTTCCAAACATGGACAGCCCGCTTGAAGTCACACCACAGATTTTCAATAATATTCAGGTCTGGGGACTGAGATGAGCATTCCAGAACATTGTACTTGTTCCTCTGCATGAATGCGTTAGTAGATTTTGAGCAGTGTTTAGGGTCATTGTCGTTGGCAACTTCAACTTTGTCACTGATTCTTGAACATTGTTCTCAAGAATCTGCTGATATTGACTGGAATCCATGTGACCCTCAACTTTAACAAGATTCCCAGTACCTGCATTGGCCACATAGCCCCACAGCATGATGGAACCACCACCAAATTTTACTGTTGGTAGCAAGTGTTTGTCTTGGAATACTGTGTTCTTTTTCCGCCATGCATACGGCCTCTTGTCATGTCCAAATAACTCAATTTTAGTTTCATCAGTCCACAGCACCTTATTCCAAAATGAAGCTGGCTTGTCCAAATGTGCTTTAGCATACCTCAAGCGACTCTGTTTGGGGCATGTGCGCAGAAAAGGCTCCTTCTGCATTACTCTCCCATACAGCATCTCCTTGTGCAAAGTGTATATATATATGTGTGTATATATATATAATATGTATACTGTAATTTAGTACTAAAAGATAATAAATAGTCTAACTTAATTTATATTATCAAGGACATGGGTGCCCAAGTCTTATCCTAGATGACAACAGTCCATCAGTTCAGCACCTGATTCACCTCGTCAGTTATTTCCCTATGTTAACAGGTGTATTTGCACATGGAAAGCACTAACTTCACTAACTTGACTCTTGACTATAATGCACTGTGAGCAGCTGATCTGAAAACTGTTTTACATCAGAAGTGACAAAGTATGCAAGACAAAGCCTCACTCTGCAATACTCATGTATGTCAAGAATTGTGTTCTTCCTGAAAATTTTCCCTCTTCCCCATATCATTAGTAGAAATGTGTTATGAACGACTGCAAGTAAAGCTTTTTGCCATAAATTGATTGTCACCATTACGGCCAGAACTCATAATGTCAAAATTTACAATTCTGCTTCTGACGTAGAACTGCAAGATGAAATTAAGCCCATGTTTTTTTTTACAGAAATGAGAATAAAATATGAAAAATTGTGTGCCTCAATGTGACTGTCAAAGATACCGAGTACCAGATGAAAGAGCCAAACCACTCATCCAGGGATAATTATAACTTACAGCAGCTCGTGAATTTATATTACACATATTACATTTTGTATTGTTCTTCCCTTGCTTAATAATCATGATTTTTCCTATTTTGAACAAACATCCTGCACAATATAACTTTAAAAGATGACTTTGCTCACGTCCAGTGTTTTATATACCCTGTTTTGAATCTTTAGAATATGGGAAAGTGTCCAGAGGAGAACCTTGATACTCTGCTCCACAAAATCACAACTCTGTGCAACCTGCTATCTTCTCTAGAGAAGAGGGTATACAAAAACACACACTTGCTGAGCTACCTATTCTTCATAAGAGGTGTTTATTACGTTATTTCCTTTCGCTTTGTTATATTCAAACAGTGTCATGGCCTTCACAGGTTCTTACAGCCCTCCAAGAGGCTGTGACCAATCACAACCTTTCTGTGCAGTCAGTGTCTGTTCCTGAGCCTGTGTCATCTCCAAAATCAACTGCCAAGGTCGTCCCTGTACACAGCTTTCAGGTAAATCCTCATTTCTCATTCACTAATATAGCTCTACAAGATTTCCCAGGCCTTGCCAGATCTTTTATAGTGGGTTGGCCAGGTTATGCATAATGGCTCTTTGGGATGGCAAGCCAGAGAGGGGCAAAGTAGTAAACTACATCTGCAGAATATGACGATGTGGCTACCCTGAATAGGATCTCCACTGGACACGGCAAGCTGCAAAAAGTCATAGCTAGCATAACGTCAAGCCAAATAATATGCTAGCATTACAAGTTCAAGGGTAACTAATAATAACAAACAAAAGACATAGCTATTTTTTTGTTGTGGACAGGAAAAGTTCATTTCTGTGTTAACTACCTGAACGTGCTTGTTCCTGCATGATGTTGCACACACATTGACAATCCTTTCCATTGCGCAGGGCTAAAAAGAAGGTGTTGTGGGATGTTGTTTCCCGGATATGTTTCTCATTTACAATGACCTTAGCACATTGAGATTCAGTTTCAAATCCTATGACACCAGTAACCACACTGACTATTACTACTTCTACTACTGCTTCTTCTGCTGCTACTACTACTACTACTACTAATAATAATAATGTCTTACATATGAAGCATGGCCACCTGTCTGCTACACCTACTGTATGAGTGTATATTATAAATGCATGTGTATATTTGTACATTTAGGTGAAGGTAGTCAGATATGGAAGGCAGGTGGTATCAGTGGACGTGGACAATGGCATGCTGCTCTTTGACAGGAAGACTGGCTCATTTGGCATAGAGACAATCACACATGACAGGAGTAAGTTTGCCCACATCACTGCAGAACTAAATAACTTTAAGATATAGTCCAGTCGCAAACAATACTGTATTATGCTACTAAACTATACTACATTCCAAATCCATTGTTTTGTTGTAACATATGTTGAATGTCAGTTGTGCAGCTGGTAAAGTTTCAGAGCAGCCCAGCTAAGCTGAAGATGGTAGTGGACAGTCATCACAACACTCCAAGAGAGCTACTGTTTGAAAGCTTTAAGGTTAGTACATAAGATAAGAAAAAACAAAATGCATTACGTAAGGAATAAAACATGACAGTGTGTGTAGGTATTGGGAAATAAACAGGGGTAATGACGGGGTGATGAAAATGTTACCTCTTTTGCCAGAGAAATTTGCCTTTTAATGAATTAAAAAAAGTAATTTTAAAAATTAGTTTTGGGAAATAAGTTAGTTTCTGTTATCACTTATAAAACAGTTGTTCCCTCAGTAACTTCTCATTTCTCTCTCTGTTACGTTAATAAAAGAATACAAACACAAACACAATTTCGTAGACAGTCAGTAGAGAACCCGGCAAGCACGATATCCTGTTATAGTGCAGAAAACAGAAGAATGAGGAAACAGAATTAACAATCATATTTTAACATACAAGAAAACAGAATCATTAAACAGAATCACAGATTTGAGCAAAATACTAAAATGTGATTGTCCTCCCTGCAGAAAAGAGAGGCTTTCTGCCAGCTTCTGCAGCTGATGAAGAACACATACTCGAAACAGAATGAGCCTGATGCCATCTCTGTGTTTGTGGGCACGTGGAACATGGGTAAAGCTGTGAATGTATTGCTTGACATTTATTGCATTCTTTTTATATTTTGATCAAGTGCTTACAAATAAAAAATTTAGCTGTATGATTTTCATTATGCACCGGGGCAGGTGGTGGCCTAGAGGTTAGGGAAAAGCCCTTATAATCGGCAGATGGCAGGTTCGAATCCAACGACCAGCAAGGTACCGCTGAGGTACCCTGAGCAAGGTGCCGCCCCCAAGCACTGCCCCCCGGGCGCTGAAAATAGCTGCCCCCTGCTGTGTGTTGCGGTTCACATATGGGTTAAAACCAGAGGACAAATTTTGTTGTTGTGCACTGTGTGCTGTTTTGGGTCAATAATGACAATTACTCACGTTCACTTTGGCTTGTGCGGAATTCGGTTTTGTAAAAGCAGTAATGGCCATGTTGTGTCTGTATGGTAATTCTGGCTGGAGTTTAAAGAAGACAGAAGAGGTTATGAGTCCTGTCCCTGCCCGTCATGCTAACCTTATTGTTTATTATGCATTTTGTTTTAATAATAAATTGAGCAAAAGATTAGAATTCTGCATGTCTGAGACCATACTGCTGTGGCAAATAAGTAAATGATGTAAAACCTTGTTATATGATGCTTATACAGATTTAGAGATTAAGGAGGTCTTTTCTTATTCATGTAAGACAGCTGTCAATGAAACCACACACAAAAAAATGAAAAGCAGTTAGGTTCTTCTTCTTCTTCTTCTTCTTCTTCTTCTTCTAGGTTATTTTACCTTTTTTTTTTTTTTGTAGGTGGCTCTCCCCCTCCTCCTTCTCTACAGTCCTGGGCTACGTGCTGTGGTTTGGGACTGACTCCTGATGACTCCATTGCTTGCCTGCCTCATGATATCTATGCATTTGGAACCCAGGACAACCCTCAAGGAGAGAAGGAGTGGGCTGAACATATCAGATCCATGCTCAAAAACGTCACCCATATCGACTTCAAACAGGTGAAAGACATGACATGTCATGTTTCATAACTGATCAATAATTGATCACCTTGTTCTTCATGATCTTCTGCTTCTAACCTGATTATTGTGTGCTGCATGTAAATGTCCTGTAGGTGGCACTGCAGTCTCTGTGGAACATCAGACTGGCTGTGTTTGTAAAACTGGAGCATGAGGGACGAATCAGCCAAGTAAACACTGCAAGTGTGAAGACAGGATTGGGGAATACACTTGGTAAAAAAACATTCATAGAATCTCTCTCTCTCTCTCTCTCTCTCTCTCTCTCTCTCTCTCTCTCGCTCTCTCTCTCTGACTCTCTCTCTCTTTATGGCCTACAGCCAAAGAGAGAAGCAAATCATTAAGCTCAGGTTAATATATACAGACAACCCTTAAGAGAGGCTCAGAGGTTTCAGTCACTGCCACTGTCACAAATATAAAACATGAGAAAATACAGATCATCAGGCTGAAGTTTATATATGCAGTTTTTTTTCCTTTTCTGAACGGTTGCAGGAAACAAAGGGGCTGTAGGGATCTCCTTCCTCTTTAATGGGACGTCCATGGGCTTCGTGAACTGTCATTTGACCTCTGGCAGTGAGAAAGCACTTCGGTATGCACCCACACCCACACCCACTCACTCACACTTGATTATCACCTGTTAAAATGGTTTTCAGTAGTTTTAGCCAACTTAGCTTCCTGCTCCCTCCTGCTCCAGTCACTAACCCCAGTGATGGCAAACTTCAGTGCTGACTGACTGCATCATGTTTTCACTGCTGATGTTTTTTCAACCTTCTAGCCCAGCACACTGTATTCTAAATACACTAACAGAATGTGGATATACTTGAGATTGACTCCTGCTTTTCTCTTCACCCTCTTCCAGGAGGAATCAGAATTTTCAAGACATTCTCAGACTGTTATCGCTGGGGGACCGGCAGCTTGCAGCCTTTGATGTCAGCCTACGCTTTACTCACCTCTTCTGGTGTGGAGACCTGAACTACCGCCTGGACCTTGACGTTGAGGTCATCTAGGCCTTCTGCGGTCACCCTTTTTACATTACGATGTTTTTTTTTCCTTTTCTTTTTTTCATACGATTATTTATTTCATTTCTGTGCTAAGCGTTCTGTTTTTTTATTTTTTTTAAAGAGAGACTGGTTTGATTTCTGGTCATTGTAATGTTTACTGAGTTTTCTTTTACTAAGTTTCTTTTACTATGTTTTAGAGGACAAGGCCTCTCATGCTTGACTGATGGTGTCTCTCTTCTTCAGGACATTTTAAAACATGTGTCGAAGCGTGAGTTTGATGAGCTGATGTACGCAGACCAGTTGACCAGAGAGCGCCATAAGAGAAAAGCCTTCTTTAACTTCAGTATGGATCGCCTTTATTCATGCCTAGACAACGTTCATGCTTGGCTGTTTAATGCATATTGAGAATGCATTTCTCAGCTCCGAACCTGCTTGAGAAAGTCTCAGTCTTATTTTAGTCAAATATTATACTATGTCAATAATAAACCCATCGTTTCAAGACATATCTGGCAACCAAATCTCCTTTTAATGCCTTACAATAAAAAAAAAAAACCCAACACATTTTCTATAATTCCCAGTGATATCATCCTTAATGCTATAGACTTGCCAGACGTACTTTTTGAATTCTTTGCTCTAATAAACTACAGTACTTTCAGTAAGATGAATGGCTGAATAATAAGCCTTCATCTTTATTAAAGCATTTAACATCCTCATGCACAGTCATAATTTGAGTTGGAAAAGGAGGCAAGACAGTAGGTTGGTTTGTTCATGTAATCAGATTTTAATCCAGATATAATCCAGGTAAAAAGGCACATGCACTGACCAAGTTTAAACAAGAGCAGACTGAAATATTAACTAATGTCTGCTTGCTTTATGCTCACATGGTTTATTAACAGTTCTAGTGTTTGTATTTGGCATATGACTTGATATGTTTTCTTTGACATGATATATTCTTTCTCTTGAACACTCTTAAGAGGAAGAGAAGATCACATTTCCACCCACCTACCGGTATGAACGGGGCTCCAGAGACTGCTACCTATGGCAAAAATACAAGACCAGTGGGGTAGGGCTCTCTTCATTACAGCTGTCTTAAGATCAATAGTCTACTCACGTCTCCTGATGCAGTTTTAGCCGGCAGTTGCATTTCAGGACACATATTGCAACTAATTGTACAATGTTCAGATAGTGCAGACCTTGTTTAGATATTTACATAAGATAACACATATTGTTATATAATGCATTTTATTAGAAACATTACATGATATATTTTTTATAGGAATAGCATGAATGCCTTTAGATATGACGTCATTTAAAGCTGGACAGAATGTTACAGATCATTCAGCTTACTAGCAACTTTTTCCTCCCACATGTTTTTCTATTTTAACCTTTACTGACTGTGGTCATGCGGTAAATGTCTTACCCATATGCACAATCTGCAGTACACTGCAGCCTGACATGAACCAACCTTGTGTCTAACTGTTATATTACTGCACCTTCACGACCATGAAACACTGACAAAGATTTAAATAGCAAAATATTTGACACTATTTTCATTCCTCTAAGATAGGCTCAGGGTCTTTTTAGGCCAGCTGTGACCTCTAAAATCAGGTTGAGTCATGTGTTAAATGATAGCACCAGGTGCTGTACTCTGCTTGATGTTTCTAACAGATGAATTGTCATAAAATTTTAATCGGAATTACATGTAATGCAACCTTTTAGAGCAAAATCCAGGCAAATATCGACACACAGGCACACACACATTATTAATTTAAGCTCTGTCTGTCCTCAGGTGCGAGTGAATGGGCCTTCATGGTGTGATCGTGTTCTATGGAAATCCTATCCGGAGACTTACAACACCTGTACTTCATATGGTGTGTTAAGATATTACTAGATTCACATACTGTATTATGATAATAATAGATGCACATTCTGTCACAATTATTATTCTATGTCAAGTTTTATGAATTTTGCTAAAGTTTTATTATTTTGTTATTACGGTTTAGATTTTCACATGCAAATGCAAAAAAACACCCTTTTTTGCATTGTAAAGTAATGTATAATAGTAATTTTAAGATACAAGACCTACTCATTTTATTTTATTATAGATTTTTATTGATTTTGATGATTAGTTGTTGTGGCACTTGTGTATTTTAAAATTGTAATCCTCCTCACTAATCCCCATTATTAATCAATGTATCAGTATTCTGATTGTAGTAGAGAAGCAGCTTAGATTCTAGCTAATACCTCGCCATCTACGCACAGCTCTCTGTAGTTAGGTTGCATGACCAAAACCCTCGGGGAACATTAGCTGGTCAGTTGGTGTTAACATCCTTTGAATGACACTATATTTATAAAAAACCTGCAGTTTAACAAACGTGGTTTGCTAGGATACAGTATCTGAATTGACTCAATTATTTGGATTGATAAGCCAATTCCCTCACTTCAGGCAGTAAGCTGTTGCTTTGTTTCACGTTTATACAAGCGGCTGGATTTCCTAATGAAAACAGCAATGTGAAAAACCATAGCAAAGCAGTTCTGTAGTATTTCTTTTACTCCACTTCATAGTTATGAAAGATCATAATTTAGCTCAGAGATAGGCTGACAAAACCTAGCCAAACTATGTGGTAGTGATGAAAATTGCTTCCGTAATTTAGTGTGATAAACATTATATAATGATACAGTCATTTGGTGTCACTTATTGGCCACCTACCATACTCCCATAACAAGGGCATGTCAATAGGCTAACTGTCAAAACGGTTGCCATCCATTTCCAGTCGGCTCTAAACATTACGTTATTGTAAAATCACGACTATGCTCACTATCATAGTAATATCTAGTATGGGTATGTAGCTTATGTTATATAGTATGTTAGCCCTGCAGTGAGTAGCATAGGCCTACAAACTTTGTCCACTGTTGTTTTGGAAAAAGAATTTTCTTTACAGTAATCGGTGTCACTGAAATATAGGATTTAAAAGAAAGTTTAAAATAAATATTCTGAAACAGGAACATATTCTGAAACGGCACTGGCGGTTTGTTGGGCACTTTCAGGGTCAAGATTATTTATAAAGAGCTGCAAACCTTGTGCAGAGAGAGTGTGGCTAACAGAGTTCACATTTCAAGATGTTATCCATTCGAGCAAGCGAGGCTATTTTACATATTTAAATTTAAAGTCACCCTCCCCCCCAAAGTTGAATTATTTAATGATGTAATGGACATTTAATGACTTCTCTATCTGTTACAGCTTTCAATTAAATGAGAACAAGTTCAAACACTAAACTGGTTTCAGTGACCTTTTTCAATGATAAGGACAAAGGCTAAAAAAAGGTTTTCTTAGGATATGTTCGCAGACACCACAACAGTGGTCTGTGGTCCACCATCAGAGTCATGTCCTGCTTGACTTGCAATTTTGAAAACAAACAGGTCCAAATCATCTGGCCATGTCAGCAAAATAAGTTAACAAGAACTACATAATAAATGGCTTTGAGTTTATGGTCTAGAGTTCAGCTACAACTGTATAGAACAGGAACACTTATTGCATGGCAATAAATGAGTGTTGGTAATGTGTAAACTGGTAGGACTGAATTAATAAGAGTGTCATGACATTTTTTCATTGTGCATTTGTTCAAGTTTAGTCATTTCCTGCAGGTTGTACCGACGACATCTTTACCAGTGATCACTCTCCTGTTTTTGCTACTTTTCAAGTCAGTGTGACTGCACAGTTCCCTAAACTAGGTCTGTAAATGGTATGAAATGCCTACTTTCTCTTTTGACTTGTTTGTTGCAATGATTCATTGTGTTAATATGAGGTTGCTAAACATTTCATTTCATTTCATTCATGACTGACATGCATTTCTATTTTGAAGCAATTCATAATTCATTCATAAAATATATGGACAAGAGTTTGTGGAGACCTGACCATTTCATCTGTATGTCCTAGTTGAACATCCCATTTCTAGGTTTGTCCCCCCCCTTTTCTGTTAAAAATAATTCCATTAGAATTTGGAACGTTGCTGTTGATATTTGTGTTCATTCAGTCATAATGCTGACATTAATAAGGTCGGTCACTGATGTTAGGTGAGGAGGCCTGGGGTGCAGTCAGTGTTCCAGTTTATCCCAAAGGTGGGGTTGAAGACACGGCTCTGTACAGATCATTCACATTCTTCCACTCCAACTTTGGCAAACCATGTCTTCAAGGAGCTCCCTTTGTACACAAGGACATTGTCGTGTAATAACATGATGTAATTATATGGCATGCAAACTCATCCTAGACAATTGTGTGCTTCCATCTTTGTGGCAATAGTTTAAGGAAGAACCATATATTGGTGTGATGGTCAGGTGTCCACAAACTTTTGGCTATATAGTGTAATTGATACTAAAAATTACTACATTTTGGTCACATTAATCTTTACAGCATATAGTGGTTCTGGAAAAGAAACTGTCTTAACATATTATGATGGATTTTTAAAACTCTTTTGTATATCAAATACTGTATACCTTTTTTGCTTTGGCCTTAGACTCATGTTTGGATCGGTCCTGGATTGAAATAGGGACAATTGAGGCCATAGTGAAGACTGCCAGCAAGGCCAAGTTCTTCATCGAGTTCCACTCTCGATGTCTTGAAGGTGCTTTTTCTTCAACATTTTCACCAGTTTGAGAAGAACCCAAATGTCGGATTATCTTGCTGTCTTCTACTGAAATGTTCTTGGTTCATAACAAAAATTCCATGTTTTCTTCTTTCCTTCTCCCATATAGAGACACGCCGTTCTGCAGAGAACGACTCACAGAGCTGTGAAGTGCCGGGGTTCCTTAAAATGAGCTGGTCTTCCAAACAGCTTCCCAAGGTTCCACTATACATCAGAGACGTGACTGTTTCTGCATCTGTTTAGATCTCAATAATTAAAGAACATGTAGTGTTTGAAGAGTGACAAAGTACACTGGTGACAGTTCACAGATCTTGGAAATATAGAGTTATACGTTTTATATATATATAATATAGATATATAGCTATGATCAAAAGTCATAAAGTCTAGCCCTGTATTACTGATGAAACAGCAATATGGTGAAACAGGTTTCTCTCTCCAGCTTCAGCCTCTTGTCTCAAATGTGGAGTATGTTCGGGACCAGCACTTGCTGCTCTCTGTGAAGTCATGTGATGGCTTTGAGTCATATGGTATGCTGCAAACTCTTTCTAGTTTCATTTGCAATGACCGTTATTGAAAATGAAGAAGTGTGATACTGAACGCACAATGAATTAATATGTGTGATGATGAATGGCATGTGGCACATGTGTTATTCCAGGTGAATGCTGTCTGGCTTTGCAGTCTATAGTGGCCAATAACTCAGAGTCCTTTGAAACATGCCTGACCCACAGGGGTGAAGAGATGGGTTCCATCCGAGGCCAAATCAAGGTCTATACACCACTGAACAAGTACCGGTTATGGGAGAGGAGCTATGGTAAGTCTCACCTCTCCATTAATTATTTTCAGTTCTGTATAACTTCCTAATAGTTGAGCTAGTCGCATTCCCTCTATAGCTCTTCTGCTTTTGGTTCCTCTGTTGGTCTTGACCTTCTTTCTTTTTCATCTGTAATGGCTTCCCCTTTTGCCTTCCTGATGACAGAACTTGCCCAGATGTATCCTGGGGCCTTAGGAAGCTGGGTGGGACTGTGCCATTCTTAGGCTTTCCTCCCAGCCAACTACATTATTTATAAATCTCTCTGGCATGAAATCTGTGTTTCTTTGCCCACTGCAGAATGGATCTGTGTTGAGAAAGATGAGAAGGGATTAGTTAGGAGCCCCTGGTCTCCCCCACCCATCCAAGCATCCCACTGTGAGCATCTCACGTGAGTAACATATGGCTTCTTTATTGCTTTTAATAAGAAGTGAAACTGTTTACCATAAGCCTTTTTCTGACTTTGATATGATTTTCTGAGAGTTGACATATTCAACTGCCCATTTACTCAGGTTTCAGCTCATTTTTATTTCTGTCTCTTCCAGTGTATCATCATCCTCCCACACAGTTGTTCCTAATAGCTACACAAACCCAGCCTACTTCATTTTTGAGGGCATTCCTGTGTTGCGCCAGGTAGAGGAAGACTCCTCACCCAAAGAACCCAGTGTAGTGTGGGCCAAAGACTCCGTGATTCAACTTCCTAAAGTAACAGGGGGGCAAAGCCATGAGTGCAGAGCTGCCCACAGGTCTGACTTCACAGAAATTGAAATCCCTGGGTCCTTACCACCTTACACACCCCCTTGTGATCGCCCAACTCACATTACCTCTCGTCCAGTTTCCTCATACCAACTTTTTCCTGGACCAGACCTTTCAAATCCTTCCCAAAACCAGAAAAACAAGACTTCAAGTCCTTCATTTCAGTCACAAATTCAAAGACCTAGCATAACTCAGGAATCAATGTTACCAACCAAGAAAATAGGCAATGCCAGTGTAAACAGCTCAGTCTTCACACAGGACGTGCATAGGACAGCTAAGAAGGACTATTCCAGGTTTCACCAGGAGCGGCCAGTACCAGCACGTAATGGACCAAAGCTATACCCATACATGTCAACCAGAGTTCCCCTCTCCAAAGCAACAGTTCCCTGGGTGGTAGATCAGACACCTGCAGCTTCAGGAGATAACTCACTCACTGCTTTACAGATTGCCAAATCTTTGAGTGAGGTGGACTTCCTGCCAGCATGCAAGAGGTACCCTTCAAACCAAAGGTCTGCTCTACCAAGGCATTATGGGTATGATTATACCTTAGCCCCTGAGACTGGTTACTGTTGGGAGAAAGAGGTGAGTTGAAGGAAATAAAAAGAGAAGCCACTTATTAAAAAATACAGAAGATTTCTAAATGCATTAAACTGGACTCAATGGATAGAGAACCAATGGCAACAAAAGGTAGCCAAAGACACAGAACATCTGGAATTCATCATCCTCTCGAAAAACCATAGGATCTAGCATCTGGATCTAGGATCTGCCGTTTGAATAGCAGGGCCCTGAGGTCCAAACAGTCCTTTAGGTCTCTAACAATAATTGCAACTTCATAACATAACAGTAACAACCTTATCCAAAAACTACAGTGCACATAGAGTCTTGTCCTTTAATTACCTGGATTGATTATGGAAGTAATGGAGCAAATAAGATGAATATGGTAAATATGAGATAAACAAAGGTAACAAAATAAAATAAACATGAAACAGGCTCTTACAGAGGTGGGCAATATGACAGAAATATACAATGTAAAAATAAAAATAATAAGACATTTAGAATGAGAGTAATAATCAGAATTTAATTAGGTGGTATTATTATTGTTATTATTATTATTATTATTATTATTATTATTATTATTATTATTATTATTATTTTTATTATTGCATTTTACTAAGTC
>JAOVYU010000042.1:16730639-16752751 GCA_025674565.1 Synodontis membranacea
TTTATTTATTTATTTATTTATTTATTTATTTATTTATTGATGCATTTAAACAAATTAGAGAAAATAATTACAATGAATGCTTAAAGAGAAGAAAAAATACACATCACATACTGTAGAATACTGCATTTTTAAAAAAAACTTTTTCTTTTTTTTTTACACATTTTTAATGTCTATCGAGGGGGGTAAAAGCATGAAGCAGTAGTGCTAAGGTGTGTGTTTTGTCTCCTCTCTACAGTGGAATTACTGAGGAGGATCTGCAGGCTTCTGGTGTAGCAAACCCATCTCATCGCAGGAGAATCCTGGAGAATTTGCCGAAGATTTGGGACTGAATACTTGGACGTGGAGAACCACTTTCTATTAGGGTGTTTTTACCAAAAAAAAAAAAAAAAAAAAAAAAAAAAAAAGGAATTCATACTACATGCATCCTTGTGTCTCTGTCTTAAAACCCATTTAATAATGATGTATATTTCCTTTTCTTTGTGTCAGAATTCACTGGGGTTTCAGCCACCACCCAAGTCTTAACTTTTATTCTCTGCCATTCCTTCTGTTATTTACCTTGTATAAAGCAATTACATAAAGTATATCTGTTTGCAGAGAGATATCTTCAATGGGGTTTTATCAATCAA
Source organism: Synodontis membranacea (assembly GCA_025674565.1). Taxonomy (NCBI): domain Eukaryota; kingdom Metazoa; phylum Chordata; class Actinopteri; order Siluriformes; family Mochokidae; genus Synodontis; species Synodontis membranacea. Next base: position 16,731,266 of record JAOVYU010000042.1, read on the forward strand.
TCATGATTCAGCTTTTGTGTAAATAAAAGGGTATGAATGTGGTCAAACCTGTGACTCTGGTTCTGCTCACCTTAATGTGGGTGCTAGCGAAGCTGTAATTACTAAATAAACACAATTCTACCCTGTTTATTCCGATATGTCCAACAAGATCATGGACAAGCTCTGAACATAATATTGCACTACCTGTAATTGTACATTCCAATAGGCATAGGGTGTATCTGAAATTTGACATGTCAGAAGATTTTAAAACCAAATTGTAAAATGTCATCCTGTTTGCTTTGACTTCCTATAAAACTATAAAACTACGCAGACTCAGTGCATTGTTCTAATTTTTTATGATGTGCATTTTCTGGATCATATGGAATGACGGTTCTCCTCCCTGATCTGACAAAACCTCCCAACCCCTCTTGTCCGGCTTGTTTACTCGTTTCAGTTAAGTAATCTTTGATTTTTATTATCTGTCTTTGTACACTAGTTATCTACTAGGCGAAATCTAGCCTCTTAATTTACATAAACCTTTTTTACTCTCCTGAACTATTAGCACACACAAGACTTGACAAACCTTTTGTTCATTTCTCCTTAATGTTTTTTGACTTGCATTTATTATTCAGTTACAATGTGTTGGACCACAGCCGACATTCTGTAATTAGTGGTAAAGCAGGAACGAATCATTTTCAATGCCAGGACATATCAAAAATACTCAATCTAAACTTATTTTAATTCTCTGAGGTCTACGAGGTATGGCTATTAAATAACGAGAGTGAGCAGTCCAGACCAGTATGATCCTGAGACAGAACAGCAGTCAATGCACTGGAAAACACGTGGGTCACCGTATGAAGAAAGCTTGACAAGGCCATGTTAAGGATTTTCTTTGACATTAAGGGTGTAATTATGGCAAAGTGAGTTCCTCCAACTATATTTCAACCGGGATCCTCCAACACTATTTCAAAAAGGTTCTTGAAACTTGAAAAAAAAAAAAAAAACGGTGAGAAAGGGTCAGAAGAAAGAGGCCGCAGCTGTGGAGAAATGGTTTCCTCCTTCATCAGGACAGCATGCCAGCACACATGTAGAGTTCTCTCACTGTAGCAGTTTTTGGAGAAAGAAACGCATCACAATACTTAACCACCCTATCTATTTGGCAGATTTAGCACAGAGGTTTTTTCTTGTCCCTAAATGTTCTACACTCAAGGGAACTTGTTTCGGGTCTGTTCAAGACATGAAGAAGAAAAGAATGGAGCTTCTGAGACAACTAATAGAAGAAGACCTATTGCACTGCTTTGGTAGACAAGTGGTAGACCATAATGCAGCGGTGTGTAGTGGAAAAAGGGGAATATGTTGAAGGGGAAAGTAATTGAAATCTAAGTTTTCTTCATTAAAGTTTAATTACAGCATCAGTATCATTACATAATAGCCACACCTCCTCGATTGTGGATGGGATGTGGCACGAGGAAACAGGGAAAGTGAACAGCAGAGAGAGAGTAATGACTTTTAAACTACTATTACATGTCCTCGTGTGCTGTTTTTATTATCCAGTGCTGTTCCTTGTAATAGTCTGGATGCTTCTCTCTTTCCTTCACCATCAAAATACCCTTTGCTATCATGCCGTCAGATGTGGCTTAATTTGAAGCTTGAGTCACAGAACAGAACAACTTCTCATTCTGTGTTCCCATGTCTTAACTCTTCTGACCACATATAGCTTGGCTAACTGTGATTTTGCAGCTCAAGCAGCTCTCTGAGGGCCATTCTGATCTTAAATCCTAGTCCTTTCGACTACAGCTACAGTATATAAAGCGGTGAATACTGTTTCAGAACTGAATAGACACTATTCCCCATAGATAGTGTGGCCCATCTAGCCCTGATGAGATAAGTGAGTCTTTGTCCTTCTCACTTTCCCACTCAGCTCACTGGCATTCACAGCATTGACGCACATTTTCAACTTCCAGTCAGCTATGATAGGCAAGAAAGATTCAGTGCCTTAAAGACAGAATCCCCACAGCTTTACAGACTGAGTCATTCTCGATTATATAAAAAATATCTCTTAAGATTCCAATATACAGTAGATCCTTTAATCCAAATAAATGATAGTTTGTTGCAGAACCACTACATGAAGAAAGGATCAATAACAATAATAATAATAATAATAATAATAAAAAACCTAAATAGTTTTGTTGATGTGAATAGGTTTTAAATTGTATTACTGTCTAGGGTTTTTTTTTTTATAAAAAAAAAAAAAAAAATCCATTTGTAAGCATTCTGACTGGTGGCCAGTATTTGTATTGTGAATTAACTGAATGTTTTTTTTTTTTCTATTTAACACTTTGAATCATGCATACTTTCACATCATAAGAAGTGTTATTTAATTCCGATTTTTGATAGCTCAGATAGTTCACATTCTATATATTACAAGTGACCTGCATCTAACTGTAATGTGAATGCATCTGTCCTTGGAAAATGGCACTTGTGCACACTCTTACGTTTTTGCACGTTTTGAGTCATCTGCATCACCACAAGCAAATTTGTGAGATGAAAAATGGTATTAAAAAATTGATGCACTAGTAGCTAATGTATTACTTACATTTTGCTCTAGAGAACAGAAAGCAATTCATCAGCTGTAACTCTCCTCCATTGTTGTTTTGCTGCATTGCTGGTGTTCTGATGAATTGTTCCTCCTTGCTGAAATATGCTACTGTAGCATGAATAAATGCCACCAATAGAAGAGAACAAATTTGATCTTAAACTAGCACTAATCTTAACCCTAAGACTTAATGCATAAGGTTAACCATAAATATTTTGATAGGTAGCACAAATCTCTAGAACACCTGGTTGACTGATTAAAGCAGAGCTCAGTGCATGCGTATAGGCACAAAAGAGCCCCACGAGTTCCGATATGACTGTTCTCATTCATCTCGCATGGCCATGAATCGGATACGTTTTGAATTTAAGACCACATTTGAAAGTGACTCAAATCTGATCTGGAATGGTCAGATTTCTAGTCCTCACAGTCCTGAAAAGATAAGACCTGTGCCACATTAGGGAGAAAAAACAGAGATGAGTCACTTCAGCCTGGTAATTTGAATGTAGCCCACATGTGACCCGATCCAGCGAAATGAATCACACTGGCCCTTGTGGGGATGTTTGGCTGGTCCTCACAAGGAAACTGCTTTAACTCTCTGAGGTTAATAATGCTATCAGCTGCATTAATACTTATGTCAACAGAAGTTATTCACATGCATTGTAAGACAAATGTGTGTGTGAGACTGTGTGTGTAAGACAAAAGGGTCACTGTGACTTCTTTTGCCGGATTGGGCCATATATTATATACATGCAGGCCTGAGTATTTAAAAAATAATTAACAGCCAATGTGTGTGTGTTTTTTTTTTAATAAGATTCATCCACTTCCTCAATACGTCACACTCCTAATAATCTATGGCAGAAAAAAAAAATTCTGTAAAGGGTGAAAACTGAATTGATTATTTTGTCCATATGCTTAGTGTGCCTTACTCAGTTTGCAGAAGAATACAAGATGTAATTTTACTGCCTGCTATACTGTCTATGATTCCTGCTATAGAACTTCTTTCATAGATACTGCATAGATAAAGATATCTCATAACATTTTGTCCTTATCACTGTCAAGGATTGTCTTCCAGAGTTTGCTCATCCATGGTCATGACTGTCCTATAAACATTAACCCTTTCCTTCAAACATAAGCTCTTATGCATATTTCAGTGATTTTTAAATTGACTCAAGTGTCTTGAAACCTCATATAAGCTGGTTATGGCTTATTGCTTATTGGATTTGGTTTTGTTCATTTTTAGGCCTTGGTCTTTGGGGCACTTGCATCTGAGCAAACTGGAAAGAAAAAAAGGGAGGTGGGGATTGCCTTTTCAAAATATAGTTTGAAAATGCTTTTAGGATTTGAAAACCTGTAATTTTTCTGCCAGAATGTAATTCACTGTCTTTCACAGACACAGGCTTTTGTTTTATGGGAACATTAACACATTTTTTTTATTTAACCTTTCACCTAGGGCAACATTAATGTGTGCCTCGCCCAGCACATTTATTTCTTTATGATTGTTACACATGTTGCTAGTCAGGTGGTTCAGGGACAAATGCATTTTTATTATTGACTTTATAGTCAGCAACTGAAACACTGTACAGAGTCCCACGTGATTCATGACTACTGGAGAAGAGTGTAACACTAATACTTAAAACAGGATAAATATAGAGATACATTATTTAGCCAAAGGCTTTAGAGATCTGACCATTACACCCATACAGTATTTTGGCCTTGACAAAAACTGTTGCACACAGTTGTATAGGATGTCTTGTATTGCTCTAGCATTATAATTTCCTTTCAGGGGCATACTCACACTACTCGATCCATACCATGCCTGAGCACATTTGACCCCAAGACAGATTAATTTGACTAGTGTGATTGTTGTGTGCCATGCTCAGATGCGGTTCACCTGACCACTTAGAAGAGGTGGGCTTGGGCATGATTAGTTGGGCTTGCGTACACAGGATGTATCAGTGTGATCAGAAATCGTGCCCAAGCACAGAACTCAAATATACTGACATGTACTTTTCAGATATTTGAAAATATTTGGGTTTGGTTTTCACATTAACGATGAGTGCAGATTCTAGTCGGAGAGTTAGGTTGCAAATTCCTCCCTCAACGTGCTTGTGTGCAGTGTGATTACTGAAAACCACTGCACTGCATAATTGATCAATCTGAATGGCATGTGAGAGGGCCACACCACAAACAACTCCAAATTAAAGAGGAGTTGACCACACCCAAAACAACTCCAAATAAGCCATAATGTAAAAACAGTCACAACAGGAAAAGTTTAATTGCGATGATGTAAACGTACTCGGGCCCAGATCGCAGGCCAGTGGGGGAGCGTAGAGGGGCAACAATCATACTCGGGCGTGGTACAAGGAAACTGTTCCTAGTGTGAGGGAGTCCAAACCTGTACCAGCATGACAATGCTGCTGTGCACAAAGCAAGCCTCATGAAGGCATAGTCTGGCTAAGGTTGGAGTGGAAGAACTTAAGTGTCCTGCACTGAGCCGTGACCTCAAGCCTTCTCGACACTTTTGGGAAGAACTGGAATGTCAATTGCACACCAGGTCTCCTCACCTGATATCATAACCTCACCAATGCTCTTGTGAATGAATGAAAAAATCCCCACAGCCATGCTCCAAAATCTAGTGAAAAGCCTTCCAAGAAGAGTGGAGGGTTTATTATAACAGCAAAGGGAGACTACATCTGGAATGTGGATGTTTAAAAAAAAACAAAAAAAACAAACAAAAAAACACATATTGGTCTTATGGTCAGGTGAACACAAACTTTTAGCCATATAGTGTATGTTAATTTCTCACAAATTAGCTGAAATGTAATAAAATTGCTGTCTCTAGATATAAAATACGAATTGTGTGAATTGTGAAACATGGTGCTGAAGCAGGAACAGTTTTCTTGAAAATGACCTTAAGAAGAAAAAGAAAATGAAAACATCTTTATTTGGTCTGCTGCTCTGTTCCTGGTCTCCTGATGGTTCTGAGGTATTTTCTTTTTGCGCGCTCTTTATGCCATTTGTTTAATGACGCCTCAGTGGGCGGGGCCACGCACACACGCACGCGCACACGCACGCTCGCGCTCAGTCGATACGGCCACTTCTTTCAGTTCTTTCACTTCGCACGCATCCTGAATGGACACATTCACCACTCATGCGGACTAAAAAAAAAAAAAAAAAAGGTTTGGAGAATTTTCATTTATGTTTGCTTGTGTTTAGAACAGGAACCTCTCAGACGATAATTGTCAGTATTTTCCAGAACAAGTGGGAGGGAATGAAGAATGGAACATTTGTCTACCTACCATTAAGCCGCATGTTGTTCAGTTACTAAAAATATTTATATGTATATATTATAATATCCTATATAATATAATTCTGTACTATTATAGTGTTTAAGCCTAAACTCTGAACTTTCCCTTTTGTTTAGGTAAAAGAGTTAAAAACAGGTTTATGCCCCGGAGGAGTGTCGGGGGAAAGTGTTTGCTTTAATTCACTTTAAACGAGGAACTTGAGACAGCCCACAGGGCATGTGCTGTTACACAGAACAGAAGAACAAATCTCACTTATTCCTCATAAATACATTCTTTAATAATTCATCATCAGACCGAAAAGGGTTTTGCTGTATGTCCAGAATAGACCGAGTGTCTGGTGAGTATCCTGTGTCTCTCCTGAAGATGCTCCTTCACTCTGTTACCATCAGAGAGAAATTAAGGCTCATTCCCAAACCCTGCTTTGTCCATTTTTTTTTTTAAAAAACTAAAATTAGAAATCTTAATTTCATCTAACCATTTACACTTTCAGTATTTTAGCTAAAGTGCACCTAATTGACACTGATCTAATCGAAATTCTTTGGAGACCAGAGATTTCAGAAACATTTTCAAGATAGTTTTCAGACATGTTTAAATTATATCCCATGTAAAATGTTTTTTTGAAATTCACCCTAATGATGGGGATGAGCAACAGTGCAATGACTCCAAATCACAGAATAATCCTCTTATCAGTGTCACAGGAGGCACCTACTAGCAATCTAAGATGAAGCTCGTGGTCTGTTTGTCAAGTAATTCACGTTTATGATCTGATTGACTTAAATAATAAAAATGCAAAATGATACTACGAAGCAATTTTTTTTTATGATGGACAACATTTTTTGTTTGTTTAATTCTTTAGCATGTCTTTATTATTATTATTATTATTATTATTATTATTGTTATTTATTTATTTATTTTTAACTGGACTTAGACTTTAGAAATAAGCCCTTCAATTTACCATGAGCAAAGTTGTGGTCTGGTAAAAAAAAAAAAAAATGAAGATCAGTGCTAAAGGCATTAGACCTTATTTTCATACACAGACTCAGCGACATGAAGTAAAATTTTGTTATTCTTATAAAAAAACAAAACAAAAAAACAAACAAACATAAAACCCACACATATGCAAGAATCCAAAACCTCAAGCAGTGGCTTGTGACACAGCAAAATTTTAGCCATCGCAGGATCTGAGGCGAATTTCCTGAAAGATAGCTGAAAGAATGTATTATTTTTTATTTTATTATTGTTTTCTTTTTTTACGAAAAGGCTCATGTTACTGTTAATATTCGGTACATTCTCCATATCAGAGCCTATATTGTTTGGACTGAAAAATAATATGCCAATAATTCTATTTGCTCTTTAAGTGTTACATATCTTTTTTGTTCTCAGCTACAAGATGAACACACCACCGCCCTTCTTAAACATTTCCAGTCCTTTCCCGGTGTCACTGGAGCCTGAGGATGCCAATAAAAGCTGCCGCTTTGATGAAGAGTTCAAATACATCCTGCTGCCAGTATCTTACACAATAGTGTGTGTGCTGGGCTTGGTGCTGAACTCCGTAGCTCTGTGGATGTTCCTGACCAAGATGCGTCCCTGGAACGCCAGCACAGTGTACATGTTCCATTTGGCAGTTTCAGACATGCTGTATGTGCTATCTCTTCCCACGCTCATCTACTACTATGCCAACCGCAACAACTGGCCCTTTGGTGTAGGCCTGTGCAAAGCGGTGCGCTTCCTATTCTATGCCAACTTATACTGCAGCATCCTCTTCCTCACGTGTATCAGTGTGCACCGCTACTTGGGAATCTGCCACCCAATCCGTTCACTCACACTGGCCAAGCCGCGCTATGCGCAGCTGGTATGTGGCCTGGTGTGGGCAGCTGTGACCACGTGCTTGATTCCTAACCTAATCTTTGTCACCACTTCACAGCGGGATAATGACACGTTGTGTCACGACACAAGCAGTCCTTCTGATTTTGAAAACTATGTCACTTACAGCTCGGTCGTGATGACACTGCTCTTTGGCGTGCCCTTCATTATCATCATGGTGTGTTATTGCCTAATGGCACGGGCTCTTTGTCGTCCCAGACAGATTTCTGCCAGTAAGAATGGCAAATCAAGGAGGAAGTCCATTAAACTCATCATTATAGTGCTGGTTGTGTTTGCTGTTAGCTTTGTCCCGTTCCACATCACACGCACACTTTACTATACATACCGTGTTCTGGAGGCTGACTGCTGGATCCTCAACCTTGTCAATTTGACATACAAAGTCACACGGCCACTAGCCAGCTCCAACAGCTGCCTGGACCCCATCCTCTACTTCCTGGCGGGAGATCACTACCGCTCCAGACTCGTCCGAGCGTTCGCTAAGAAGCGAGCGGCTGACAAAACGCAGTCCCCACCAGACAAAAATAATGAACTTGCTTTGGTTTGCAAAAGCCCTGCTGTTCAAGCATGTAGTGATTGTCCACGCAAGGACCCGTGCCTGTGTGTGTCATCCCAAAGCACTGCAATTTCATCCTAAAGCAATGTGATCCCTCAAAGTTACTTTCTGAATTACAGCCAGGGTGGAGGATGACTGAGTTTCTGTCTGCAAAATGTAACAGGTATAGCACAGCCTATACAGTATGTAGGCAAAGGAGCAGTTCTTTATGGCCATTGCAGTGAGACTTCACACTTTCTCATCTTCTGAAGACATATCAGTACTGGTTGCAAGATGTGTACATTAGCATAATGTTGCAGTGTAAAGTAATTCACCTTTGGAATACACTCCAAATCTAAGAACCTTCCAAGCTCATGAAGGTTGTTAGGCAAGTGCAGGCCACTCGGTCCTTTGGTTGTCATTGTTAAGAAATAATACAGCACTGCAACACAACACCACAATTAAGTGTATGAGGTGAACTGTAGTTTCCTGGTATTGCCTCAGAGGAATGCAGACACATATAACACTCCAGAGTGGACTATTGCTCTCGAAAGGACATAAAGGGTTTGAGTTTCTGGCAACATTTTCACGCAGCTGTTTTTGTCCTGAAGTGTAGGAGTTTGTGTGTGTGCATGCATATATGTGTGTGTGAGGACCAAATGTTCTTATAATTATTGTAATATGTGAAAAGACTGGGAGAACATTTGCTTAGTCTTCACACTTTTTTTTTTTTTTTAACTAGGTCATGGTTAGGACTTGGTGTAGGCAGGGGTTTTTTCTAACCTTTGGGGATCTACTTGGGCCACCTGGTGGTTTAGTGGCCATAAGTGACTGCTTATACCACGTACACAGCTAGAAACGACCCAGGATATAGGCAGTGGATGTCCGTGACAGTACCTCACAAAGACAAAATTATATACACAGTGTGTGTGTGTGTGGGTGTGTGTGTGTGTGTTTGGGTGTGGGTGTGTGTGCTTGCACTCAGTAATAATGGTACCAAAATTTATTAGTCATATTTTAATACAGACTTACAAACAAACAACACACCCACCCACAAACACACACAGAAATAAAGGTAAATTGTACATTTCCTTGTCAATGGTAGTATCAAAGGTACATCTCCTGTACCTTTAGTATATATCTTTCTGGAAATGCGAATGTTGTATATCTGGGGTTAAAATGAATGTAAACTGAGTATCCTTGATTGTGTTTGTTTGTGTATTAAAGTATGATAAATATACTGTATTATTTGATATTGCTGTGATTATGCATTTTGTGTGGCCAGTCTTTTATTATAGGAATGTCATGAAAAACACCTTAAATAATGTGAAATCTGATTTCATTTATTGTGTGATTCCCATTTGCTATTAAAGATTTAATAATTCCTCTTATTACCCCTTGCACAGTTATTTTCACTTCATGTTTTTAGCATATTTTCAGTTTGGTGTGCGTGTCTTTTCTGAGACAGCATTACTTGTGTGGGAAAGTTGTGGGAGGTACAGGGTGGGGTGGGTGTGTGTGTGTGTGTGTGTGTAAATCATTTATCATGGCTTAGAGTACTATAGGAAGCTCCGTGATAGGAGGGATAAAAGGGGGAAATGAGATTTGATTGTCTTGATTTATAGAAGGAGATCGCATCCTATGATCTGATGAAATATTATGTCCCGTTTACTACATATTCATAAGGCAGAAAAACAAGCTATTATTAATTTGATTTTCACAACCCCATGTGAAAAAAAGGAGCTCAGGTTATGTGCCTTTAATGCTTTAAACAAGAGTGAGCAAAATGTTGTCAGGAATACTGTTAAGAATTAAAAATATGAAATAGTTTTTAGTTGATCAACACCCTTCTGGGTTACTCTATAAATTGACCTGTTATTTAATAATGTTAATGGTGTGTTTACTTGTGGCTAGTGTACTTTGTGATACATATGAAGCACCTTGTCATGTGTGTCCACTGATTCTTTCTGAATTAAGTTTCAAATAAAAACAAAAGTATGCAAATGATGCTTTTGTGTCAAAGTGTGATTAAAACTCAAAGCCTGAATACAACTAGACATTCTTTAAATGAGTGAAGGAATAATATTTATTCATGAATTTCTTTCTTTTTTACTTTACTTGCTTCGCTCAATTTTTAAAAATTACTTTCTGTCTTTGTTTATTGTTCAAATATATGTCAGACTGATACATTATTGTAGTCCCTTTTGTCTTGTATATTTCTGCCATTATTTCGAATAGTTGTATTTTAATATTCTTAGATTGGAGATTTGGAGTTTCTCTGCAACTCAGTCCCTTTATTGGCCAGTAGATGGCCTTATTGGCATCTTAAAATTAAAAACACATTAACTAAATTAATTGGAACTCCCCAAGCTCTTTGCCTGATTGCTGTGACTATGATAAATAGACCTGTTGACTGTTGCTTTTGTAGTGTGAGAGAAAAGAGGATGTTTGAGGTCTTGAATGCTGATGAAACATGGACAGGCAAATGTATTCTCATTCAGTCCTTCCATTTTCCTCCAGTGAGAGCAAATAGGAACGAATATCATCTATACATTTACAACAGCAACAACAACAACAACAACAACAACAACAATAATAATAATAATAATAAGGTTATGAGAATGAATGCATGTGGTTTTGGATCAATATGATCCAAAAGAATAATTAATACACACACTCACTGCCAACTGTAATAGGAATAATTAAGAGTTGACAATTGTTATTTTAGCTGTCTACCACAGTATATTGGAGATTAAATTAAATAATGAATATGAACTCAAAGTGCAGTCTTTCATCTTTAATTCAATTCTTCCATCTTGAATTTTTAAATCTGTTTTTACACCTAAACCAGGGGAACAGTGTAGCAATTGTAGCAAGTTGTATATGCAGTCCCCTCTGGAAAAAAAAAGTATTTAGTTTAACATAATTGAATAAATTACTTTTCAGTGAATTCCCGAAGTCTGGTTTTCTTCCCTAGTGATCTGTTGCCAGACTTTTACTGTAGCTGAATCCAGCTTTTTTTTGTTCTTGGGGAGTTTTGCCTTCAGTAAGTGAAATGCATGTTCAATTGGAGTCAGGTCAGGTAATTGACTTTATTGGCTTATTGTAGAACATTCCACTTCTTTGCCTTAAAAAAATTTCATTTCCCTTTTTTTTGTTGCTGTGCTTTGTGTCATTGTCTCTCTGCACTGTGAAGTGCCGTCCAAAGAGTTTTGAAATATTTGGTTAAGTCTGAGCAGATAATATAGCCCAATGCACATCAGAATTGATCAATAAATACAAGGGAACCAGTTCCATTGCCAGTTAAATCTCCGTGCCATAAGATGAGGTTTGCTTCAGATCATGAGCTGTTCTTTAACTTCTTCATGCTCTTCTCTTCTCATCATTCTATTACAATTTGACCTTTGTCTCATCTTTCCATAGGACATTGTTCTAAAGGTATATATGTTTTTATATGTTTTTGGCAAACTCTAATCTGGTCTTCCTTTTTTTGTGGCTTAACAATGGTTTCCATCTTGCAGTAAACCCTCTGTATTTACTGCAGTGAAGTCTTCTCGCACAGATATAACTACCTCCTGGAGGGAGTTCTTAATCTGTATAACTGTTAATGATGTTTTAATCAACAGGGAATGATTTCTTCTGTCATCCACCACGGTTGTTTTCAGTGATCTTCCAGGCTGCTCAACAATGCATTCTTTATTTTGAATAGTGTACCAAATTGGCCAGACCTAATATTTTGTTTGATTGTTGACTTTTTTTTTTTTTTTTTTTTTAATGTAATTATGGCTTGTTTCACTGGAAGTGCCAACTATTTAGACTTCATTTTGCCAGTTAACAGCAACAGATTCCAAATGCTAATGCCGCACTTGAAATCAACTCTAGACTTCAAATCTGCTCATCAATTTTAATTATTTAACACTTATTGTAATTGAAGTAATGAGTGAATTGCACATGCCTGGGCATGCCACAGGTGTAAAATATAAAAAGTTCTGTAATTAAAATTAAAACTCTTAAATTAAAGCTGAAAGTCTGCTCTTTGAGCTGAAATTACTCCATATTATATCCAGTATACTGTAAATAACTAAAATAAAAAAAAAAAATGGATCTGACTGTATAATTTCTAATTGTTGCTTTAAAATATTTGCTTTATGATAGATTGTCAGTTAATCAATATTTGAAGCAATTTTACCACATCACTCAAATGTATTCAAATCTGCATCTATTATCATTACATTCATTGAAATTCTCACCTGGAATATAAATTATCACCAAGAATAAAAACCACACACACACACACACACACACACACACTGAAAGAGAGAGAGAGAGAGGGAGAGAGAGAGAGAGCTAATGTTAGTTAAATTCTGTTATGAAGTGATTATAGAGACATTAATGCCAGAAGTAATTGAATACTTGCATATTCTAGACATGCAGAAACTTTCACTAAGGATTTGTAATATGTGATCTTTCTGCCCCTCATTTACTGAAATATGTAGTGAGATATACTAAATGAAACTCCTGCTTGTAGCTGTTCTATTCACCGCACTCTTAGAGGTACGCACACTTGCTGATGTGAATTGAGTTTAAATATTAAGTGATTTGGCAGACCTCTGGGTTATAATCGTATTTTTTTTTTATCTGCGGCCTTGGATTCCAGCCTACATCCCTTTTCCTTCCAGAGATGATTTAATAACTTAAAATGATTTTCTGACATAACACAGATATTTTAAATATTGAAATCCTTGTTCCTGATATGAAATTCTTAAAATTAAAAAAATGCATCAAATGTATTAAAAATGCCTTGAAAATGCAGTTAGTAAAATTGCACTTCTTTTAAGTATGTTTCCGTTTGATTTTGCCACTGAGGTGTGTGAAACTGAGGATGCTTGAATAATAATAATGCAGTAGGATATACCAGACCAAATTTTACCAAAAGCCCTGAAAAAAATAAGATAATTATAAGATAATAAGAGAGTGTTTCAGTATGATGCTTGCTCTATCAACAAATGATTATTTCATACTGCGCTGCTTTAGTGAAACTTGACACAGTCTGTTGAGCATATTTATTTTCGATATTGCGATTTATTACTTCCATTATTAAACTGATGCTGTGAGTATTTTTTAAGATACAGTTCTAAGTTATTATAAAAAAAAAATTAATGGAAATAAGAAGGTCAAAAGGCAGGTGATCTTGTGATTCTTATAGGATGGTTGTTGCTTATTATTGGCATCCTTGATTTATATTTAGAATGTTTATGTAACAATATACAGTGGCTTCCAAAATCTGAGTCCGCCAGTGAAAATGTTTCTATTTTGCATAATATTGGCAACAACTTTTTTGAAAAAACTCTTTAAAATATTTACATGACTTCATGAGATTTTCGGTATGTGCTATGTCCTTTTTTGCTTTAATGACAGTATGCACTCGAGTTGTCATGGACTCCACAAGATTGCGCAACGTTACTATATATAATATAATTATATATAATGTTGCGCAACATTATGATCCACTTTACATCAAATCCATCAGCGTGTCATATGAACACATGCTTCATTTGAAGAGATTTACCAGGAGGAAAATCTGACCTTTCGTACAAAGCAGCTAACATGGTCAGTAGCTTGAGTCTGCTTACATTTAAATAGGGACTTAGAAATAGTGCAAAATCCTGAATATTAAATGTTCAGGATACTGAACATTCACTTTCTTTGTTGCAAAATACTAAAACCTACTGTTTATATTTTAAATAGCATAATTTTGTGGACCTTTTATGGAGTCTTCGAATGCAAAGGTTGTAGGATTGCCTTTGAGTTTATTTAACAAACTGTGCACAAATATGATGAAAAATTATTATTATATAATATTTAACAGTATAGAATTTATAGATAAAACAGCATATAGCTTGTTTGCTCAAATTTATGTCTGGCTGATATTAGCAGGAGTTGATGAAGGATTTCAAGGATGCACAGACTTTATTGTGAGAAGCTGTGAGTGGAGTGGACGAGTAACATAAAGAGGAAAGAAGTTCATTATCTGTCTGAAAAGGAGACCAATGGCTTTCACTGTTGCCATGGAAACAAGCAGCTTTCTCTCCCTGACGAACCTGTGATAAGGTACTTTGCCGCTGCTGAGCACCATTATTGCAAGGTAAAATGGGAAATATTCCTTTTTGATGCTAATAGATGGTAAATATTGATTTGCATGGAGCTGAATTGCACCATAAATGTTTTACGTGTGCCTCTCCTGCTGCTTTGGGGAGGGGTATTAAAAAAAAATGTCTGTCTTCCATCTTTCCGTCCATTAATCTTTTAAGTCATCTTGCTTTTCCATGTTGCCTGGCCTGTGTTATGCTGCATGATTTGATACGATGCTTATTTGTAGCCAATTCTTTTAGGATTGCTTGTAGAACTGGTCAGTCAGAACTTTAAAGCTTGCGATGTTACAGTCTGGTGACAAGTCAAAATGTAATACATTTTGATTGTAATAAATGGTTACTTACATTCATTCGAATTATGATTTACAGCGCTTTGCTCTGTGTATCATGAGAATGGCAACAGTGTAATGTATATAAACACACACAAAAAAAACTATTATTAATGGATTTGTATATTATTGATTAAAATTCATATTGTAATACTATTGCAAAGAGATAGTGCAGTGCAAGTGGATATTAAAAGATTGCAAACATTGACTGTTTGTCAGCTAAGATTTCTTTTCTGCTGCGCTGGCATGAAAGATGCCAGACATCTAAGGGCAGTGGGTGAGTCAGGAAAGCTGGTGACCAGACTCATTCTGCAAACTGTACGCACACTGTATGGGGATTAACCCAGCGTTGCTTTCCTCTTATCAACCCCCTGGCAGCCACTCATTAATATTCCAGACATATGGCTGCTTGCTTTGTATCATTGTCTATTAATGGGATGGATAATCGCTCATTCAATTATGAGACAGTCAGCCAGAGGCCACCTTGTGTCTCAGCCAGTGGCCAGGCCAGAACAGAGGTGCTGGTGAGGAGGTGAGAGTGATAGTGGGGATTACACCCTATTAGTGTCTTTAATAACACAGACAAACACAGTTATATGGGAAACCTTGGTATCTGAGGGAACTCATTTAAGGATTTTTTTCTTTTTTTGTTAGTCACTTCTGTGCTTTCCACAGGTACTTATACAAGTTACTGCCAGAACAAGTTTTTTATTGTACAGCATTTTTGTTGCACAGCCCAGATTCTTCCATTATCCCATCCTGAGTGTTGTCAGTGAAAAATTTAAAAATAAAACATTATTTGGCATAATGCTGTAGTAGCAATGATCTTAAAGCTTGAGTTACATCCATCACACTAATTACACAACACACAGGTCCTGGGAATCAAGAACCTTGGAAATAAAATGAGTGGGCTAATTTTGGGGGCTGGAAATATAAAAGCACTACAAGGATAGTCAAAGAATTCAAGCAAGATTTGTTTGTGTACTAGACATCAACAGGAAGATGATCGGTAATGTTTGAATAAAGCTGTTTCAAACTCAGTGACACAGAGAATAATGAACCCTGACTGTCAATAATAAAGAGTCAAAGGTTGTTTCTGTCCTACTTAGCTGATTGGTGTTAGAGTGAAAATGGCTTCCGTGAGTGAAATCTCATAAGCAAGCTGTAAATTATAAATTATGTTAGCCATTCATATTTCAGTCATGTTTTATGGCATGCATTATTGTTGACTAAACACTTCTCATGGTCTGGGAGTTTAAACATTTAGGAAAAAGCATTATCTTTAAAAAAATATTTTTTGTGCATATATAGAATATTTTAATTTTTCGAATTTTGGTTCTTGATTAAATTATCTCTTGATTCTTAGACAACCCCTGAGCCATGTTCAGTGATAGTGCTTTTTCTTTCACAGGATGACCCTGACCTCTATTGGCCAAACACTGAAAAAAGATCATGTGCATTATTCACCACTGCTGATCCCGCATCATACATTGAGCAACTCCGCTGGATGCTTTTTTCTGTTGGAAAACAGGTTCCCAGCCCTGGACCTGGAGTACCCCCTCTGCTGCACTTTTCTTTTTTCATTTATTAATTTTCTTTTTTTTTTACGATATACTCTGCTCTAGCAGCTCACTTCAGCGGAGGAACAACAAATTATTCGGCTCATCCTTCACAGAATCCATTTTGCTGTTTTTGACCGCTTTGCATGTTGCACTTGACCGCTACCTGCTAGGTTTCTGTGCAGCAATAGCAGCAAAACCTACACGCATTCACAGCGATCCCTTTGAACCCAATCTAGAACTTTTTCTCCATTCACCTCTCATACCTGGAAGCTTTGAACGAAATAGGCCTTTTCTTTCCTTCATGGCCACCCATGAGACCGCAAAGGCGGCTTCAGGTCCATTGCAAATGGAATAGTCATTCAAAAAAAAAAAAAAATGGAATGAAGACAGTCCAAAAGATTTTATAATATAGATCCCTTGACAAAAAAAATCATCTATTACAACTTACACTTTATGGTCTATGGCCTAGGATGTCACTGGATTGTTGTGGAATATGGTTACCATCGAAAATGGCTCAGAAGATTCTGGGAAGGGTGAGCCCCCTTTAATTAGCTGATTAGCTTTTTTTTTTTTTTTTTTTTTTTTAATTATCTTTGGGAGCAGGGAAAACATGAAAATATTAGGACAAGGTTGGGTGCAGGACTGGGGATGTGTGTGTTGAAAGAATCATGGCCTGAGGTTGGCACTGCAGTATGGCACTGAAGTACGTGTCTCATGGCTGAACTTTAATGGGCATAAACATGCACATAGACACAAAATTGAAAGTTGAGTAAAAGGTAAAAAAAAAAAAATCACACTTTTCTCACAAGAAAACTTCTAGTAAAAAAAGGCTGCAGAGAGGCAGTTCGGGCTGAGAAAGATATGAGTTGCAATGCTAACAAAATGACAGAAAATCCCGTGGTCGATAAATTCCTGCATTGTAAATGAACGGCCCGCTGCTGCCGTGCGCTTTTGTCGAGAGCCTATTTTGTCGGTGCAAGGCGGCACTGGCAGGGTCAGAGAAGTTACGAAAGTAATTAAAGCGGCTTGATTCGCCGCCTGCTGCAGAGAAAAGAAAGCAAGCTGTCATTCTGATTTAGAAAAAAATAAATTACAATTTTAATAATGGGGCGTAGGATGGGGTGCGGCGGTGTGTGGGAGCTCGGGTGGGTGGATAGATGGATAGAAGTGGAGGTGTGTGTGCGCGCGCGTGCGTGCGTGTGTGTGTGTGTGCGCGGTGGTGGGGTTGCGTGGGGTGGGTGCGGGGTCTGAGGGATTGCTGGCTGCCTACTTATCAATAGTTGCAATTTTTTGAAACCACATCGGTAGTACATTGCAGAGGCACAAGTGCCCTTAAAAAAAAGGCAGAAGAAAACCCAGGGACATTAACATACTGATTTCATGCGCGTAGCAAAGGGTCTGTGCCAATATCAGAGAGGACTCAGCACTCCTATTGTCTGCCGGGACTCTGCTCTCCTCTGATATGAAAATTCAATTATATTATAACTAGATCTCGGCGTGCGTTTCTGACAGTCGACGCTAGACGCGCGCCTGGCGCATCGCTGTGGCGGCACCCCAGGCTCCTGATAGCGCTGAAGCAGCCTTTCAGCCATTGACGTGGAATTTTTTGGGGTAGGAGAACAAGATTACCCACATGTGTCGCGTTTAAAGGGACGGAAGTTAATCTGCAACGCAACGCTATTATCTACCGCGCAGGTAATTTCAGCACCACCCCAAATCTTATGTTTACGCATGCGCACACGCGCACTCGCCCGACCGCCCTTAGTTCACTTTCTCCAATCAGATCCTCCGAGCGCACGAAACGTGTTTATTTACTCACCCCCCCCCCCCCCCCCCCCCCCCCCCCCCCCCCCCCCCCCCCTTTACATCTGCAGTAAACAAGGAGGGTTTTTTTTTTGGCCAATTGCCATCTCTTTTTTTTTTTCGCCGTAGCAGGCGGTTTAAAAATTATAATGTCCAGGCTCGCTGGGAACTTGCAAATGTGCTGATATGTGAGTTTAAATTGGTCGCATTGTGATTGTGATTTCCCCCCCTTTTCCTTTTATGCTGGAGAGCAGCAGAGTTTCTCACTGCAGTTTAAAAGGAGGATTTTTTTATTTTTTATTTTTTTTGACAGAACTCTTTCAAAAATGATTGGCCTGTTCATTAGACTAAATGATTACAATGTGTCACACAAATTATCAGATGTTCTGGAGTTGATCAGTGCAGAAATGCATGGTTCAGAAGCTGCGTGTCCTTGAGGGTTTTGTTGTGCTTTGTGTTTTGGTCTGATGTTCAGACCTTATCCACTGACGCTGAACATTTGGTCATTGCTTGGGGTGATGGTTGCTTAGACAAAAGAAGAGATGAAAGAGGATGTACATTACTGATGCAGGTCCTTACACTTGTGTCTGTGTGTACCTGTGTGTAATCTTGTTCAATAAAGGGCCAAGTGAAAGGCCAAGGCACAGGAAACTCCCCCCCACTTCAGCCCACAGCTCAGAGACCCGAGTGCGGATCCCCTATTAACCTATAGCAGGGTACACACATACCTGCCTCTCCTCATTAGGCTGTGTTGAAGTACATGCTCGGCCAAAGGGAGAATGGGAACCCTAATTAGTATTCTCTGCAGGGCCACAACCATTAGCACTTAATTAGCACAAAAAGCACCCTTCATTCTAGGTGGGAGGGGGTTCGCCCTAAGAACAACATGCATGTGTTGCAATTGCAAGAAGTCCTGAAAAAAGTGCCCTTTTGTTTGTGCATGTGTGTTTGTGTATTTGGCCTTGTAGAGAAAATAGGATCCTGATTCATTTTTCCCCTTCCTATTTTATTTGATTAATCAGTACATCCTTGAGTTTGATGATTTTATAATTATTTAGCAGCATGTAAGCATATATTTGACCAGAATTCTGATGTTGATTATTTATTTATTTATTTATTTATTTATTTATTTATTTTTCCACATTTTTTATGTAGTGCAGGTCGCTGTTATCAGGAGTGATTCTATCAGTTAGCACAATGCTTAATATATTGCAGATGCGCTCATACAAGTTATTGTATAAAAGAATCTCTAATATGTAAGTCAGGGGTGCAAAGCAATAGCTGTCTGGTAGCTAGGGTCATGTTTTAGGTATACTTTTTTTATATGAGTTGTGTGTGGGAGACAGTATATAATAGTTTGTTATTGGATCTGAAGGTCATCAGAGACTGTGGTATTTATATTCCTTGACCTAATGGAAAGTAGAAAGAGTTCTCAGGGACACTGTAACAAATGCACCAAAAGCATGTTCAGTTTTCAATTAATTTTAATTCCCCTTTGTAATTTCCTTTTTTTCGTTAATTTTGCTTCATTTCCTAGTTAAATTTTTTATTATTATTATTATTTTTTTAAATCTACCCTCAATATGCATCATAAAATAGATTTTTTTTTTGCAGGCAGTCTTTGAATAATTGGCATGGTATTTTTGGCATTTTCTAATCATCCTATAATTAAATTTGTCGTAGATTAATGTTTTTTTTTTTTTTTTCCGTACAGTGCTATGTCTCCCATCTTTGACACAGAAGCACAAAACGAAACAGCTACTTTTCTAAATTACACAAGGATGCTCACTAGAGGTCGGAGAGCTACTTTGAACAGATGTGTTATGAATTTATGTATTACCTGCAACTGTAATGGATAAAAAAAATTGCAAGATGGCAAAATATCAGTAATATGTTTTGTTTGTGTTGCATAACAGTTTCTTCCCATATACAGTATTCTGTAACTAAATAACTGGAGCTGTTTGTAAACCGTGCATATTTTCTGATTTGGTTGATGTCGCTTTTAAATGTGGGATCTTGGCATTGCAAGTACAAAACCTTATGTTCTTTAATCCTGCTGATGGCAAATTCATTAAATGATCAGTAACCATGAAGGCTCTGTTTGCAGAGGCTGACAGTTCTGGCCAACAATGACACTATTTCTGCCACGTCCCTGCTTCATGAGCTTGGTTAGAGCAGTTTCCTTTTAAGTCTTCCTATCACTTTGGCAACTTTGGTATCTTTCTCTTACTCGACTCTTATGTTTAAGGTGCAGATGAAAATATTTGGGGGGGCACACGTTTTTACTGGCTACTGCAGTACTACTATTTTTAGGATAGTAGTTTACAGGTCTGGACATTTGGCCACTAATAATTTTCCTTGGCTGATTATTGCATCAGTATATCAGTTATTCATGTTTTGAGGTATTCAAAAAGGATAGTTTTTTGAGCTAAGTTTCAATGGAAGATTTTGAATTGTATACATTCAATTCATTGCATATAAATTGCTAGTTTTTCTTTTACAGATGTCATCCTTTCTTATGTAGCTCCTGCTTTATAAAGACTAGTAATATCATTGGGCCTTTTCCTTTAGGCATCTATTGTATACAAAGTGACCAAATACAACAGTTTATGATTAAAAGTTATGATTATAAATTTTCCAGCGCTAAATACTAATAAAACAAACATCCTTTATTTTTCCCCTTTACCCATCTTTAACTGGAGCTGTTTTGGTTTGCCCTAAGAGTTACAAATCTGATGTTAATGTACTATCATTTACTGGGAACTCTATTCCATTGCTCTCCCAACCTGTTGCTCTTGGGGATTTCATTGGACACTGGCTCTTTGTAAACTTTTATCCTAATAGATTGTAGAGACTACACGGCTTCATTTAGCATGAACAAGGGCGTCCTATTGAAGCAGTGTAGAGAAGGCAGACTATTTCCTCTTCCCTCTTTACGTCCACTTCATACACACACAGGGTGGACATGTGGGAGGAGGTTTACGGAGGTTGTCCTCTCTCGTCTCTGTCGTCTTGTGAGTCTGTGCTCGGATTAGACCCGGGCTGGTGGCACCTTTCACTTCCCGAAACCTGAGAGGCGGAGAGCTGTCATTTGCCAATTTGGCCTGAATGGAGCAGCCAGCAGATTGAATGTCGTTTTCCCACCAGGCTTCCCCATTGCTGCCCAGCGAGGAGGGGGCTGGACCAAGGGGGACAGGGTGGTGGGGATCGACAGTAATGCTAGAGTAAAATTAGTGCTTTGATGGCAGGTAATAGTTTGAGATGGGTGCTACTGACGTGGATTTCCAGAAAGCACACCACAGGCTCTCTCTCTCTCTCTCTCTCTCTCTCTCTCTCTCTCT
>JAOVYU010000042.1:16760904-16772400 GCA_025674565.1 Synodontis membranacea
TATATATATAATACAGGCCATGCATCATTTCCTTCATTCCGGTCCTGTTTGTGTTCAGACTTCTCTCCGGACTAATTCTGCTCTGCATGTTGACATTTAATGATTGCAGATGGAGCATGGAAAATTTGCCATATGTCATAGGCAATAAGAATGTTTTTGTTTTTGACAGTAGACCTACAGATGAAATGCGGTTAACAACAGGCTAATAATTTCTAATAATTCCAGGCTAATAAGACTGTATTTCACCCATTGCAGTGCATACAAGACTAGAATTGTAGCTGTAATTCCTCTGTTACATGCATTATATATAATTCTAAATTAATTTCATTTAGGATTATGAATTTGTGACTAAAAAAAAAAAGCCTTAATCCAAGTTCTACAAATAATAATTCTAAGGTGTGTTCTGGAGACTTCTTGAACAGGGTGCTCTGTACAACTGAAAATGCCATTGCTTGGCCTTCGTGCCTGTGAGAGGAGCTTCTTCTCCTGATCCGGAACACTCCCGCGCTGTGCTGGTGGTCCCCTGTTTTGTAGCTTTCGTTAATTAAGAAATTTGGACGAGCGCAGGTCCTCATTACCAAGCCCCCGGGTAACTCGGAGTTTTCCTTCTCCCGCTGTCTTCTCCATTTCCATAAGCAGATTACAAGAGGATGTGCTCCTGAGAGCACTCAGAGAAATCAGCAGTGTGCTGAGGAGAGTTGGGTTAAACCCTGCGCGCGCTAATTAGACATTTGGTGACAGCGGCCTCCAGGTCCGACAGTCTGCATTCACATTCATGCAGTCTGATCCCGCTCGTACAAATCACCTACTCAGATTGGAATTTACCTCCCGATGCTGAAAAGCCATCGCTGATAGTGATGGTCATTCAATCCGCAAATTTAAACATTTATTCATGGCTAAATAAGTGTGCACAATTAGCCAAAAATTGACTGCAGTTCAAATAGTGCGTTGATAAAAAAAAATAGACTGTATTCCAATAGGAATAGCTATTTTACCCAGTGTTTTGGATTTTCCTACACTGAACGCAGCAGTGGGATGACTGATGGCCATCAATCATAAATATATGAAGAAAAGCGTTATTATTTTTTTCAAATCTTTTATCCACTCTCTGACTTTTTCACTACTTTCTGTGTTGGACAAATAATGTGTCTTTCAACATTAGCAACATTAACCCTCTAAAAAAACAGAGTATGACTAGAAAGAAATTAATAACTATAAAATTAAAAAAAAGAAAAAGAAAAGAAAGAAAAAGTCCAGCAGTTCGATGGATCATAGACAGACCAGTTGATGTCGCACCTTTGACTGCGGTGAAACTCGCAGGCGCTTGTTGCGCCTATAGGCTCATTAGTGTGCGGTGTTAAAAGCCCATTCTGAATATTCAGCACTTTAATCGTTCACACTCTGTGGGGTGAAATCTTGCAGTCGCTACGTGTGTTAACTGACGCCCTTCTCGATGGGTGCTTGTAATCATTTGCAGGTGTAAAGTTTGCCCGAGGCGAGAGAGCAGTGCAAACTCCCCATGAGCTTAAGAAATCACACACACACACACACACACACACACACTGTAATTCCGACACAGCATTAAAAAAATCGTGCGGCGTAAAAGACTCGCAATAAAACAAGAACATGTCTTACAAACAGAAAGTTAATACTGCTGTGTGTGAGAGAAGCAAAGATAGAGCCCATGAGCTATTATTTCACTCTCATCAATCCTCGCTAAACCTCAAGATCTAATAGAAGTTCGCCGAAACACTGCAGTTTTTCCCACTAGGGGGCGGTAATGCATCATGATTCCATTCAGTATCTCTGCCAGTCTCAGCATTAATAGTCGGAGCTTTTATAGGGCGACGATCTTCTTACATTTCACACATGCTAATTTCTGCTTTAATTGATGTGGTGGACCTATAGCGCTTACAAATCAGCTACTGTACTCTACTGTAACTCCCGAAACTTAACATAAGCCGGAGCCAAAGATCTCACACGGATTGAGTTTATTTCAATACAGTTATGTATTAAATGCAAATACTTGCATATATTCTTGTGATCCTGTTAAATAAGAAATTTCCGTCGAACTTTTCTTTGTTGAAATTGACTTTTCTTTGACGAGACTGACTGCTGTAAAATGTAATGTGCCGATCTTAGTTGCTGTAATGTCAATTGTAAATTGTACATTTAGATTTCTATCGAATTTCGACATTTAGGCTACAAATCCCTAGAATAATACGAAGAATGAGATGATGGTAAATAATAATAATAATTATTATTTTTAAATATATTCTTCTTAAAGCAGACATTCTGATGAAGCTTTTCTTACTTATTAAATTTGTTGTGTGAGAAAGCGAGAGAGAGAGAGAGAGAGAGAGAGAGAGAGAGAGAGTTCAAACAGGATAGAATAATGAATAATATGTTAATCAAATGTTCAGCTGATGGTAGGCCTGGTTATAGCGTTATATGTTTTTGCGTTCGAAAAGCTGTATAATCCCTTTTAAATTAAACTAAAATAATAATAAGAAAAAGAACAAGAATTAACAGAAATTCACATGCGTTATTAAATTACATGAACAATAGCACTGAATTTGCATTTTGTATTTAAAACTGACCTGACAATAGACTAAAGGCTAATAGGAAATCCAGGTTATTTCAGCCAATTAAAGTGAAGTGGTTTATGCGTTTTAACCACCTTGTTCAAATCCATTTAATATTTCGATTTCGCTTGTAAACAAATTGTCAAATCTGTTTAATTCTTTTTACGTGTCTGTTAATTTTAAACCAACTAATGTATTTACTTTCTGCTGGATGCTGTATCAAATCATGTACAAAAATCTCTTTATAATAATAATAATTATTTTTTTCCCTTAAATGCGCAACATAGCGTTTCATAAACTATGTTGGATTAAATAAGCAATATGTTGTCCCCAAGTGATGAACTCGGGTGGAAACTGAAGCTCGACACTGAGCTCAGAGGAGGCTCGAGCGCGCAGTTGGGACGGCAGAGCGCGAGCTGCGCTGTGATTGGTCAGCTCTGAAGCTTATTGTTATGCTGTCAATCCAAATCACATGGTAGAGCCTCTATTAACAGCTGAGCTTGGCGCCCAAGTTTGCAGAGTTCTGTGCCACAGCAGAGCAAAGCACGAGGAGCTGTAGCGGAGAGAAACGCAGGAACCTGTTAGATTTATTTGGAAAAAAAATTAACACATTGTTCGTTTGAATAGTTTTTAAAGTAGACAAGGTTTGTTCCTTGTTTTAGATTTGCGTAAACGTTTCGCGCGCTTGGTTCCTGCTTTTGTAGAAGAAGAATTAACTTTTTTTTTTTACGCTTGATAGGCGCTGCATATAAAGTCGGTTGAATGTATAACATGATGGAAACCGAGCTAAAAAGTCCCCTGCCGCCGCAGTCCAACGCGGGCTCGGGGCCGGGCGGGAAGAGCGGCGGCGGGAGCGACCAGGAGCGCGTGAAGCGGCCGATGAACGCGTTCATGGTGTGGTCTCGCGGCCAGCGCAGGAAGATGGCTCAGGAGAATCCCAAGATGCACAACTCCGAGATCAGTAAGCGCCTGGGTGCAGACTGGAAGCTGCTCACTGACTCTGAAAAGCGGCCGTTTATTGACGAGGCGAAGCGCCTGCGAGCCATGCACATGAAGGAGCACCCGGATTACAAATACCGGCCGCGGCGCAAGACCAAGACCCTGCTGAAGAAAGACAAGTACTCACTACCCGGCGGCCTCTTGGCTCCCGGCGCGGGCGCAGTAAACAGCGCAGTGTCCGTGGGCCACCAGCGCATGGACGGCTACGCACATGTGGCCAACGGCTGGACGAACGGCGCGTACTCGTTGGTTCAGGAACAGCTGGCCTACCCGCAGCACCACGGCATGAGCAGCCCTCCACCCCTGCAACAGATGCACCGCTACGACATGACAGCGGGTCTGCAGTACCCAATGATGTCCACAGCGCAGACATACATGAGCGCGGCGTCCACGTACAGCGGCGTCTCTTACGCGCAGCAGAGCCCGGGCGCCGTGGGCCTCGGCTCCGTGGCCTCCGTGTGTAAGACAGAGCCCAGCTCGCCGCCGCCTGCCATCGCCTCACACTCACAGCGCGCCTGCCTCGGAGACCTGAGGGACATGATCAGCATGTACCTGCCGCCCGGAGGAGACAGCGCTGATCACAACACACTGCAGAGCAGCCGCTTACACAGCGTACATCCACACTACCAGAGCGCGGGCACCGGGGTGAACGGAACACTGCCCCTAACCCACATTTAACAGACTCCCCCGTGTTTTAGGGGTAGTGCAGGGGCAAGGAGCCGAAAGAGTGAAGCAAACACTTCCCCTGAAATACATCTAAGAGACTCGTGTTTTAGGGGTAGTAGAGTTGAGATGGTGAATGGAGCATTACCCCTAACCCACATTTAAGAAACAGACTTTGTTTTAGGGGTTTTGAGGAAAGGGGTGGGGGGTTAAAAAAAAAAAGGACTAAGTACTTCGGATACTTGAACATTTATAATTTGAAAAAAGAGGAAAAAAAGTTAATTTTTTTTAAAAAAGAAAGAAACTATTTTAATCTCAATGAGTTGTCCGTTTGAAAGTTTATGACATATCATGAACTGGGTTCTGAATGTTGTTCTCAGTTTAGACCTGCATTGCAAAGGAGCTTTTTCTTTTGTTTTTATCACAAGCTAACGCAATCAACGTGTTTGCAGGAAAATTGGACTTCTGACGTGAAATGCAGTCAGATTTTCTCTCTATGAAAAAAACAGGCATGTGGCTTCATGATGAAGCTGTTGTAGCCTATTTTCAGAAAAGAAAAAAAACACTGGAGGAAGAGTATGTTTGCTCATTTGAATGTTTACACTTAATTTGTAGAATGTCAGTTTTGTTGGCTGTGTCCAAACCTGTGTAGTCTTTTTTTTCCTGTTTTTTGTTTTTTTGTTTTCTCTGCATTAGTTTTATATTGAAATGAAATAACTGTGCTGGTCGCGAGCGCAAAGTTTGCTTTTATTTATAGTATTTTTTTTTTTTTTTTTTTTTTTTTTTAAAGTTTGTGAACCATAGCCTTTATGTCTCGTTGTTCACTTTTTGTTTCAGTCTGTTTGTGTGAAGTTTCTTTTCTGTGATGTTTTTACAGTATCAAGTTAAACCCATTTTTGTGGGACGGAGAGTTTTATTTAAACTGGCGTTTCTGCTTATTTTAAGACCATCCTTTATTCTCAAATGCCGAATAAATTTGTACAAAAGAACGTTCACGTCTACAAATATATTATTTTCACATGGGTGTTTCGGTGACACTCGTTGCCGTGTTTGGTCTGACAGGGAAAAGCCTCAGGCTCTCCTGGAGTTTGGCGAATCCGACGAAGGAAATGTTTAAAAAAAATAAAAAATAAATAAATAAAATACCACGCAGACATGCCTAATAATATGTAGTGATGTGTTAAATGAAGTGTAAGTCAAACACGCCCTGGCAATGGGCACCTGCTTCTACTGAAAATGATGTGAAAATCAAAAGCAAGATTAACGAGATTTTTGCCTTTAGTTGTTGTTGCTGTTGCTGTTTTTAGTCAAAGTGTGTATTTACATATGGGGAAACCATGAATGCAGTCAAACACAAAAAGCTAACATTTCTTTAAAATAATAAATAAATAAAGCCTATGTCACAGGATAACAAAAAATATCGAATCGTTAAATATATTTAAATTGTTAAAAACTTGATAAATAAATTACCAAGTTATATATATTTATAGAACTCCAAAATCCAAATCTCCATGACATATTAATACATTTGTCTAAATAAACAACTGTCGACTATTTTCCGTGAGAGTTGCCACCTGTTGATAAGGCACGGTGTGTTATTTTTTAAGATATATTTTTTCATTCTTTTTTAATTTAATACGCAAAGTTGCCTCATTTGTCCGAAGTCATTATCTAATAGAAAACGATTGTCGTTTTCATCCACACTATTTCTCAAACATACAACAACAACAGCAAAAAAGTTGACGTTCCATCAATATCATTTCTAGTTGTCTCTTGTTTGTGTTTTTCTGAATTAATAAATGAACTCCTTTCGTAGCAGTGTTAGTTAAATTGCACTTACTTTACAGACTGCCTGAACTAAGGATTAAATCCAGATTTCGGTCGTCAGCATTAAAGAATTAAACAGATTAAACGATTCAAATCTCATACAGTTTCCCTGCTCATGAAAGACAAGCTTTATTATCTCTGTAAATATTTAATACTTCACTTTTTTGCCCATTTTCCGACTAATGCATTCAGTGTTTAATGTGAAGGGTAATCAAGTCACTAAGATCGTTTTAAATATATTGCTCTTAAAGAAACCATTTAGCACTGCTTTGGAGCTTTCAATGACTTATAGTTTATAATATTGAATATATATCTACATTCTTTGATCTTTAAATACATGTATATCTACATTCTTTGATCTTTAACTACATGTATATCTAAATTCCTTGATCTTTACATACATGTATATCTACATTCTTTGATCTGAGAAACAGAAGATTTCCTGTAAAAAAAAAAAAAAAAAAAAAAAATAAGTATACTTTTTTCCCCTGATGGTGTAAATTTGACTCACAGTGCCTGCTGCAAATACTGTATAA
Organism: Synodontis membranacea; assembly: GCA_025674565.1. Lineage (NCBI taxonomy): Eukaryota > Metazoa > Chordata > Actinopteri > Siluriformes > Mochokidae > Synodontis > Synodontis membranacea. Next base: position 16,767,515 of record JAOVYU010000042.1, read on the forward strand.
TGTAAACATTTTTGTCCTTATATCACCACTTACAAAATAGATCTTTATGTATAGAGTTAAGTTATTAATTTATTGACCCTTATTAATTTCAATTAATTTCACCCAGTCCATCAATCCTTGTAGGTTTGCATCTCCTAACACTGGGTGTTGAGCTGAATGGCACATCTTGTATCTCTCACATTTACACAAGGCTGTGACTTTTGCCAAATCAGAGTGACAGCTCTCTGTCTGCTGTGCTATGGTTGTCCACTGCCGCTGCTGCACCTGACACCTTCACAGCAAAACCCCCTGCTGCACTTTCCCTGGGCCACTGAGCGGACGCTGCTGAGGCTGACGGCCTTCCCACACACACTGCTGAGGTTTGATCTGCAGCCTCAATGTGCTCCTGGGATTAGCCCACTGCACCTCTATGGATGACAGGAGATTAGATTAGAACCTCCCTGCATTCCCTAGCTTGGTCTTAAATCACTCTAGTGTGATAGTGGCTGCCTGTCAGCTAATCACACACTCCAGATCTTTTTTTTTTTTTTTTTTGCAATAAGCTGCTTTGGCTGCATGACTTAGCGCAGACTGAGCAGGTTTGAGTTCAGGGAATAAGTGATTTGAAAACATTTAGGGTGAGGTGGACTGAGCTCATAACCTTGTTTTATTTTATACCTCAGTACCTCTTAGGTGCATAGACATCAAATATGCTGAGCATTTTAAGCAGAAAAGGGAATATAATGGCACTATATGGGTTAAAATTTTGAAGAAAAAAAAAAAAAAAAACAGGATGGAAAATGAATTGTATATTTTACAACCTTTGAATTATAAAGATTGAATTATAAAATGAATACATTTTGTGTATATATANNNNATGGCATGCATTATATATCTCAGTGGAAATAAAAACTAAGTTGAAATGTTGTATGTGTTGCAATTTTTTTTTTTTTTTTAAATGTATTGCTCAAAAATGTACAGTCAGAAACAATCATCAATCAGATCATCAGACGGAACTCTATCATTACAAGGTCTCAATCTGTCATCACTAAGGTGAGCCTCTTCTGCTAGGGAAAAAAGCACACTCTTTACAATAGTACATGTGCTACGATGTGCACATTCAAAAACACTTTTCTCTGTGCAAAAGTGTGGGCAATCTGATAGTATAAGATACAATTTTTTTTGTTTGTTTTATTTGCTTGCCCATTACTTATAAAAAAATATTTAAGGTGTTTACTTGTGTGAAGCAGAAGCAGTGCAATAGTTAACCCATGGGCTACAGACAGCGGGTCCATTTAGGCTTGTAAAAATCTGTGAAAAGCAAGAGCCATGCTATCTTCCAAGAGAGGCCCCTTCTACACACACACACACACACACACACATGCACACACACAAGCACTCCACAGTTACATTAAGTATGGCTGTGCCCACTCAGCAAGTGCAGACATATCCTCATGTCTATCTGCGTATGACCTCACTGGGGCTGTTTGTTTAACCCCTTCTCCAAACCATCCTAATTACTCCTTACTGCAATCATGTACAAGCCAGAGAGCACTGAACTACTAATTTCTCCAATGTTTTTGATGTCTATGTTTTATATTCGGTATTGGCATATGACATATCTTTTTCATTTCTATACTTCAACCACGTGCAACATGGTTCAAAGAATATTTCATAAGAAATATTTCTTTTGGTTATGCCTGACCTACAGGTCGAACAGGGAACGCCTTGCTTGAAATCATTACCTGTTATGCATTAATCGGAATTTGCATATACTAGGTTAGTGATTGGTCGAAAACATTTTACGTTTGTAAATACACAACCATCTAAACTGGTTCTGTGGTATTCCAAGAGTGTCAGACAGTGCAGGCAGCTGTATATCAGGGATGGCCTATTGATCAGTAGGGCATTATGGGGGAGCAGGCTGGCTGCAGGCAGTGCTGTCAGGCCTGTCCAGTGGACAGAGGCTGCTGTTGGCTGCGCGACTGACAGCCTAGTGGAGTGGAGTGGAGAATAGGGGGTGCAAAAGCTTGAGGGCTGGGTTAATCCCCCCTGAACTGGGGCAGATGTTGTTAATGAGACCCTCTCAGATCAGCTCCCGCCGTGGGAAAATGGCATCCAATCCTTATGGGGTCAGGGCTTTGAGCTGACCCTCACCGACTCATCCCCACCTCGCAGAGCTGGCTATTCTTTTGCACTTTATTTAGGTGTAGGTTCCACCTCTCAGGCCTATGGTCGTTATTCCTGTGCTCACTTGTATGACTTATCGTTATACTTCAACAGCCAAAATCCTAAATGAAGCCACTCGGCTTCTACAACGTATTATATCATATAATAATTATTGAATAAAGTATTAATATTATACTATGAATGAAATTTCAGAACAACCTATTTGTCCTTGAAACACTGCACTCCACCCATTGTAGCAATATCCTCAAAATTCACACACAAAAAAAAGAAAGGAAGGAAACTTTCACATTTTTTTCCAGAGATAATTCATTTCATAATGTCTCCTGGCAGTTGGATTTAATCTCAGCCTTGACATGGGCGGATGTGTGCCAGCTTGCTTGTCCCGTTCTTCTGATGTCTGTTGTTAACAATATCCGCGCTTGGAGCTCCATAGTGTAGCAACCGCAAAGAATGCAGAGTGGGTGGAATAAAGGTTAGCTTTAGCTGCTCCTTGTCAGGTTCAGCAAAAGAGCACAGGTGCAAAAACTTTTGCTAATATAGGAAGCTGATGGAAAATGAGTGAATAAACCCTGATCTAATCAGAAAGCTTTATCAAGGAAGAGGACCAGATCAGGTACAAATACACAAGCTTGTAATTCAAATAAGTGAAACTCATGAGTATAAACCTAATGGATTGGTGTATTTACCAATGTTAGGCTTATTCAAAGAAGATGACCAGAGTATTTAATGTAAATGACTCACAAGAGAGACATTACATTCTTCTGAGCTTGCATTTTTAGGCCAGGTGACTGTGTGGGTTGGTCATGAGCATTATTCTCTGATTTGTCAATAATCATTTGTTTAAAGACAGGTCAGTGTCTCTGCATTTAGGATGTTCCTTAAAAATGTTTCTTTTGTTGTATCATTTGCAAGGGCTTGGCTGTGTTTTGATCACATTCCAGCATATAGTTCGATCAGCATATCTGGATAAGTAAAGGGGGAAAAAAATAGCAAAGAGTTTTTAATTGCAGCACCCAGGTCTACCCTCTATACAAACACATTTAATGACTTACCACTCATTGATTGTAGGTTTTCTTAGTGTCCCATTAAGGTATCTGTAACTGTTTATTTAATGCTATATGTTTGCTTTAGAGCTCTTTGTGTAAGTAAATCATACCTCAAGATATCGTTCTAGGCATAAGATTGTTAATATTATGGATTAGTGTATGAAGATGTGATGAAAGTCAAATTGTTTCAGGAAGACTGTCATTCTTCTTGTTTATTCTAGAGATATTCTGCCCTTGTCATTTATGCTGGGGTAAAAAGGAGAACTGAACGGAGGAGAGGTGAAAGAGAAACACAGAAGTTGTAAAAAAAAATCATTTCATATGATAGATCCAGCCATTTATAAACTACTGCCTATATGTCCTTTTGTGTTTCGCTCGTCACGGAGCACATACTCAGAACAGTGGTGAAAACGACTTTATTTTTGGTAGGTGAAGTGAGACACTCATGTCCAGTGACAGTGGAACAAATTTGGTACTGTAAAGAAACAATGCAGCCAAGAACAAAGGTTAAGGAGCTGCAGGGTACGACAGGACACTGTGTGATTACGGCTCTCATCTAGGCCACAAATATTGATTGAGTGTTGGACAGGGACACTGAGATGAAACAGAGATTGACAGATGAACAAAGAGCATTTCACGTCTTACCTCGTGTGACAGATCTTTATCATATCTGTATTGTCAGTGTTCTTCAACGTGAGTGTTCGAGAGCCTACCAGCCTTGTTTTGTTCAAAATCCAGATCAAAGGCTATATTCTTGAAAAGGAGTCATTTCAGATAGATAGATAGAAAGATACATACATACATACATACATACATACATACATATATTATCCATACCCATGGGGAAATTCAGGACATTCATACACGCATTATTTACAAAAACATCTTAAAGCACATGTCCATAGGTAACAAGGCTTTTCTCAGGGGAACAGTTAACTTTTACTTACGGATTACTTGTGTTGTAAATTGATTAATGTCTCTAGGGATTAGAATACGTCCATAATCTGTATGTTGGAGGATTAGAGCTAACCAGATGAGTCCATAGCTGCTGATTTCGAAATTCAGTTTTCCCTGTCTTGAAATATTCATCTTGGTAATAAATGAGCGTGATGAATTATGGGTGAATGGCCTGATCGGAATCCCATCTTCTTCTATTAAAATATGTAAATAAGAAAATAAGTACGCCTGAATTCAGCCTTTGTGTTTTGTGGTGGATCAGTAATGAGCCGTAGTGCTAAGTTCTGTAGTCTAGCAGGGTCTCTCTTTCTCGACGTGTAATTAAGCATTAAACATTTTTGACTGATAAAAAGCTGTCGCTGAACAAGGAACCGTATGTAAAGTTGCATGATACCAATACAACAGGCTTCCCGTGAAATAATCTGAAGATGAATATCAGCTCTTATATAATTAATGGCCTTGTTGAAATTGAGCAAATTATGGATGATGTGGTTTGTGGTTTCTACTAACACACCAGTTTGAGACACATTAAAAATGTAATTTTAGCAACCTTAGCTGTTTTTTTTTTTTTTTTTTTTTTAAAGAAAATATGAATTTATTGACATTCTCTTGGTATTGCAGTTCTCCTCAGGACCTGTTTAATGCTGATTTGTACTTATTTCATTCAGTATTTCTCTGGCAGAAAAAATAAATAAATAAACAAATAAACAAACA
>JAOVYU010000042.1:16819655-16833674 GCA_025674565.1 Synodontis membranacea
TTTGGAGCAAACAGTTAAGTCAGTCTGCTTTACTGTTGTGTGTGTGTGTGTGTGTGTGTGTGTGTGTGTGTGTGTGTTGTTGGATGAACATTGGAATGGTGGAGTAGCTACATGAAAAGGTTGGATTGCATGGGAAATCTCCAACTGGGAGGAAGTAGTCAAATAGTTCCTTTTGCACTATTTGTGTATTAAACCTTGATAAGAGGCTTAACATAGCCAGTGCCCATCTGCTCTGAATTTAAACGAATACTGTTGTCCTTGTCCTCTCTTTTGCTTTCACTTTTAGGGCTTCAGTGTGAAAACAGTATCAGTTTTAACCACACATTACATTTATGCTAGCTTGGTCCAGTTTAAAAATTCTTATTCCACTATTATATTATTATTATACGGGCATGTGTGTATGAAATGGACTAGAGTAGGTGTTGCATATGAGCTAGAAGAGCAGAAATGTGTTACTATTTAACGTATGATGGAAGCACAAAAAAAAATAATAATTGGGGTCAACTAAATACTGAATCACCTTATAAATGACTCCTAAAATTAGAGGATGAACTCTTCAGTGCTGAGTGATGGTGATACTGACTGACACGACACAGCTTCCATTTTGCACAGAATGTTTTCGCAAAACTCTGCAACAGAAGCTTGCTTAGAGTCAGCTCAGTTCCCATGCCAGATCGGTATTGAGCTTTATTAAGACTTCTACAGTGTGCCTTTTCCCCCTCCGTTCCCTTCTGTCGTCTTCTTGTAAACATTTCTGAATGCCGTTAGTGCTGATGGAAGCTGGATTATGTTGCTGCCCTCTGTCCTCCGTGCTGGACGATTCAGTGGCGGAGCTGGACTCTGCCCTTAAGCTCTGGCACCTACTTTCGTTTCCTGGCGTGGTGAGATTCATCCGGCCGGAGAACGCACACCCAATGCGTGATGAAAACTACCAAGTGCAGTCACGCTCTGCCGAGCCTTACATAATCACCGGCTCTTCCCGACAGGAGAGCCAGAACATCCAAACAACCCTGACGTCAAATGTTTACTGAACAGACTGAAGCCAGAGCAGCTCACATGGGACAGGGGAAAGATGGGCGCTTTAGATGAACCATGTGTGTGGGTGTCGACGATGGAAATGAATCGTGCCACGACTTCCATCAGTCAGGAGTCGATAAACATGGGCGAATAGGCAAAATGTCTCCACGGTGAAGAGTATGTGCAGTTTCCGCCGGATCGTGCGTCCTAATGTGTTCTGAAGATGTCAGAAGATTTCAGGTCGCGTGCCGACATGAGTCAGGAAGAAATACGTCCCGCGCCTCTTCAGGCACCACTCTCAATAATGTTATTCTGCTAAATGTGTCCAGACAGATGACAATGATGGTGGTGGAGAAAGCTTTAGCGATGGCCGCACACCAGAAGCTGCCAATGCTGTGCATTAGACACTCGGATCCCTTCTGATCGTTAAATAATTCACGCTGTGAGTAAGAGCACAAGCACTTGCACTGTTCCCAGGCAGGCTGCAGAATGGGTTGAGCAGGTCAAGCTAAAGGAAGAGCACAGCTGAAAGCCTGCTAACACACACGGACAGCTTTCGTGTTAGTATGGAGGTCTTGCAGTGAAAGTACCGTGTGACTTGACCGAGCAGTTTCTGCACTTTTCCACTCTATCTTCCACTGGTATGTGCATAGTGGTGAATTATTTCACAGTACAGTCAGAAATTCTGTTGACTTTTAGAAGACTGACTGGTCATTGTCACTGGTCATTACTCACTGACTGGAGTGCTGAATTTTCCCTGGTGATGTTAAAAGTACACTTGGTGATTTCGATGAAAGTAAGCTGAAGCCCTTTAGAGACCCACAAACGTCCTGACTGGCTGACCGTTGGTGGTCCACATTACTTGGGTTTTTGAGTTGCAGACTGATACAGGAACAGAGCTGGAACAGAAGCTCAGACACACGTACCCTTTCATAGTTTTCTTTATTTGGACTATTTTCTACATTGTAAAATGATACTAAAGACATCAAGACTATAAAATAACTCCATAAATGTTATATAAGTTATGTGATTTATAGGGAATTACACAAAAAGTGTTAAAAAAAACAACAACAAAATGTTTCATTAGTTTCCTCAGTGTAGCCACCGTTTACCTTGACCACTTTGCATACTATTGGCATTATCTTAACCAGCTTCATGAGATGGAAAGTTTTTCAATTAACAGATGTGCCTTGGTACAAGGTAATCAGTGGCTTCTTAATGCGACCATGAGACCAGTAAATAGCAAATATTAAAAATACAGTAAATAGCCCTGTTCGACAACTGTACTAATCCATATTAGAAGCAGACAGTCCATCTTTACTTTAAGACATGAAGTGTCATTCCATCAGACGACTCATCACGCAACATCACACAACACCCCAACCAGCGAAGAGGCCATCACTTGCTTCATCCGAGGCAGTGTTACTGTATCAGCAACACTAGTCAACCATGGGCGTCTGTGAGCACATGCGGCTCTAAGGCGCAGCATACCACACTCTCAGGACAACGCTATCCGCCCCTCTTCGCACGCATGTGCTCACGGACGCCTACGATTGGCTAGTGTCGCTGTATTGGCAGGGGAGAGAGAGTATATGTCCTTGTTCTTGGAGTATATGTTCTTGTTTTGTAGGTTGAGAAAAGTCAGACTTTTTGGAATGATGTTGCGAGAGGAAGCTGGCTGCAGGAATCTTTATTTAATGCAAACACTGATCTGATGTTTCATTAGTTTGATATGATTTGTTGACTGTCTTGCTATCTGTCCAGTGGGACTGAGAGCAAGCAGATTGCTCAGAATGAACAAGAAACTCAAGCAAAAGAAATGAAAAGAATCTTGGCAGCCAGACAGGAGTCAGGAATCAGTTGTGAAAAATTACAGCCCTAAAATTCTTTCAGTGTCTAATGTTCGCATTTATTACCACCTTAACCAAGCTGCCTCTGCTGCTGATGCCAGTTAACGCAGTTATGTGTAGTGTGGAGATTCTTGGGTTAAACAAACACATCATTGCACAAGAGATGACAATATGCAAACTTTGTAAAGGATGTGTTCCTGCAAAGAGAAACTAGTCAGGTGAGTCCGTACAGAGAATCTCTGAAAAGGCAGACTATCACAAGCTGAAGCCGGCTTTCCTTTCCAGACGTCATACTTCTTTTTCAGGGAAGTTGTACAGTAGCAATGTGATGATGCACAAAATTCAGTGCAATCTGATATGGAGTTGTGTCAATACGATATATTTACTATACTGCAAAAATAAACATCGCCTGAATACGTTGCTTACTTTCTATTTTCAGTTGATTAAAAGGTTCAGCATTATAGCAGTCCAATAATTGAAACTGTAACGAAGATGTAATGAAATTAAACTTGGCTAATTAAACTTTAGCTCTCTGACCAACAGCCTTAAGTGTATTAGAGCAGAGAGAGAGAGAGAGTGTGTGTATGTGCACGCCATTATAAACACCTGAGAGAAAGCAGCCCACTTAAAAGAGCCGTGTTTTTTTAAAACCCCTGTAGCCTCTATTAATTCAGGCTAAAGAGGGAGTTATGTGTGCAGAGGGCTTCACTGGAACCAGCTTTACGCTGTGCAATATACGGCCCAATTTTGCCGTCACAGGAACAGTGACACATCGTAAAGGATAATCTTTGGTTATGATCTGAGATCAGTGCTCTTAGAACACGTAAAGCGAATATAGACAGACAACGACAAATATGTTAAGCGCGACCACTGCTGTGACGCATGTCAAAAATCTACCAATAGGAAGACGTCATATGATTACACAAAACTCACAGGACTGCTACAAGATTAGTACTGACTTAGAAATCACTCAGCTCATTTTAAGAAAATAAAGCCCTATTCGGACGAGATTAATTTTACACGGAAATGTAATTATTAAACTGTAGTTTTTACAGACTGCTGTTTCTGTACCTGAGCTGTAGAAATAGCCTCAGGTTAGACTAAATACACGCCAATAGATATGTGTGTAATTATTGGAAATTATTATTTCCCCCGAAATCGCCAATAGAATCAGTGGATTTGCTTTTGTTTACATCACTTGCAGTATCTCAGTTGGATATCCCATCCGAATAGGGCTAAAGTCAATACGCTTCCTGCAGGATTCGTGATTCCTAGATAACTCTTCAGTTTCTAAATCTGGTTTACAATTCTACTTCATAATACTTCATTTATTATCGCATGAGATGCAGGATGTTAGCATCCATCAGACTTGGCATCCCTAGGGGTTTTTAGGTACAAATTTTGATATAGATGTTCATGACTACTGCTTTATTGAGTCAGTGCAAAAGCATTTTAGATTTCCAAACATTAATTTTGCAACAAGAAATTAAATGTTACTGAACAAATGTTGGCATTTCAATACAAAAAAGCAACATATTATGAAACAGACCCCTTTTCAGACATGAAGGTTGCTGGGTTTCTTATGCAAGTGAAACAATCGGAGTCTCCAAATTCCCCAAGATGCTCAGGAAAAGGTACAAGCTCCTTAGAAAACTGCCCAAAATACACCTGGAATTACTATTGAAGTTAAAAAAAAAAAAAAAAAAAAAAAAAAAAAGCAAAGGGTAATCACAACGAATTTGACTTTGTTTAGTTTATTTCTCTTTACTACAAATAGTAGTGTTTGAAAATTTCCTTTAAAGCATTTCATTTTTAAAGCATGTGCCTGCACTTTTGCACAGTACTGTATTTTTTTAAATAAAGGAATATCACACCAAATAATAAATTAGTTTATAATTTGATTGAATTTATTACTGTTTACAGCCCTTTATATCGTTTCTTCTCGAACTGTCATTATTTTTGAAAGCATCATTTCTTTACTGCATTTCTTAGCGTGTGGTTAAGACTTTAGCACTGTTCTGTAGTCGATCAGGCTGTAAATATTTTAATAAAACATCGAACTGTGGTTTTCATGTTCAGTGTATTTTTGAGCAAGCACCTTCCATATGCATGCATTTTCCATTCCTACTTCTAATATGTACAGAGCCTTTTAAGAACTCGTACACAGGCCTCTCTAACCAGCAGCGCATCTTTATTGTTATCTGATGTAATTAAATAAGCAAAGCCTCACAAAGAGCTTTGCTGTGCAAGTGATATTAGACATGTTATGACAATGCTAGACTCCCAGAGGTGATTTGGGACCATAAGCGGCCCTTACATGGTGTTTAATGTGCAACATTTCTAAATCTGTCTTGCATTTGGGCGAGCGCCTGAGCTTGATACGGAGCAGACCTGACAACTTTAAATGCTCTGTCTCAACAGGTCACCATGGCTTTGTTAAACTGATTGTATTTTAATTGCTCCCCTTATTTCTCCTCTCCCTTTTCTTGTTTGTCTCGGTTTCTCTCTCTCTCTCTGTAGTTTGGTGGGGATGAGAAAAGAGTGGACAGCCGGACCATCCATGTAGGACATCGCACGTGTCCGGCCTCCGAGTCCTTCATCCCTCCTAAATTCTGTGACAACAGGATAGTGTCTTCCAAGGTATGTGATTTGTTTTGTTGTGTTTTTTTTTTGTTTGTTTTTGTTTTGTTTTCTTTTTTTTTTTGCTAATAGTGCAACGGTGTTTCAATGAAAATGGACACTGTGGTGTTGTGTGGTATAATCATGTTTGGAATTTAACCTTAAGGCTTTAAAATAATCACTTACTTGTGTTCCTTTCAAGCTGTTTTCTGGTAAGCTTGTATAATCAACTGTTGTTTACTGCCATGGCAACGCAGTGACTGTAAGGTTACACTTGGGACAGAGAAAAAGAGAGGGGGAAAGCAGTAGACAATTTCTAGACCCCCTGCCGCTTGACCACCTGTTTCTTTTAGGTGAAGAGGCGGCCCCAGAAGTGTGCTCCACACCCACCCACCCTCCTCCACATTCTCTCGAATCTCTCCATCACTGCCCTCGCCTCACGTTCACACCCCATGAAATGGCATGGTGTGAATAACTCTTCATTTTCCACCCTCTTCTCACGCTCCACTCTTCCTCCCTGTATTCTCCCAGTTATTTGTGCGTCAGGCATACTCGCAATTAATGGATGAGTGGAGCGGGTGATTCAGTCTCCTTCCTGAATCTGATGAGGTTTCCTAAACTCGCTCAGCTGACAGTGGCACAGAGTGTGCAATATGCCAGAGAGGGAGAGAGAGAAGAAGATGATGAGAGAGGAATTTATTTATTTATTATTTATTTTAGCATGCCACGATCCTGCCGTGGAATCGTCTTATCTGTCCTGTTCTGGTGAGATGGGGGTAAACACACTTTAATTACCCATGCTGCGGTGTTTACCCTGTGCTATGTGCCTGGCGTTCATCATCCCTCTCCTTTCTCCCAGCATCTTTGCTCTGCACCGTCCCACTCTCCTTTCATATTCACTTAAGGCCTGCCTTCTATGGCTTTTTCGTTCTCAGTCCTTGCCTGAGCTTCCTAGATGAAGCCTTCTTATTCCCGTCCTGTGCTTTTATGGAACCAGCAGGTGACATTTTTGTGGCCTCTGCCTTGCACTGCTTTTCTTTCACCCCACCTGCGGTACCAGTCTCTATACATAGACCTTGAGTATTGTAAGCATTTCTTTCATTGCGTGCCAGACGCAGTATTAGCTCTGAAATAGCTCTGTGTGTCTTGCGCTGTTTGAACAATGCAGGGTTTGCCCATGTAGTCCACAGTTCAGCTCTTCCTCTACTCTCAAGGCCTGCTTTAGACAGTTCTAGAAAGAGGAAGAGAGAGATGAGTTGACTAGGCAAATGAGCGAAACACCTGCAGAACCTGACGTCCTCGGAGTCCTTCCTCAGCTTATTGAAGAGTTTTGTGTTCACTTGCATTTGTCAACCCATTAGACTTGCACCCACAATGCTGCACTCCACAGTCTTAGATTTGCTCTTTTAGCTCTGAAGGCTCCCAGCTGTGTCTCGTTTGTTTTTCAAGCATCATGTTGATTGTGTGATTTTTGTTTTGTTTCTGCAGTACACAATATGGAACTTCCTGCCAAAGAACCTGTTTGAGCAGTTCAGAAGAATCGCCAATTTTTACTTCCTCATTATATTTCTGGTGCAGGTAAGTGTGTACGGTTGTTTATTGGAAAGGATTGTGCGTGTATATTTGTATATTAGAAGAAAGCAGTCTGAAAGATGTGTTTATGCTGCAGCTTCCTGCCTGCCCGGAACCCGCAGCGTCTTAATTTTCCTTGCTGATCTGATGGTGGAGGGAAGGGGTGTGGGGGTAATGTGGCGGGAGAATGAGCCACCTCAGATGTTCACATCCTTAAAAGTACATAAATGCATAAATAAGTTAGTAACATGCAGATCATTTGTTACAATATATCGTGATATTACCACATTATCCTAGAAACTATTATAAAAAAAAATATCGATACTCCCCCCCATCCATTTGCTTTGACAGGCAACATTTTCTACTGAAAAGGTCCGTTTTTTTTCTTCTTCAAAACTAGAAGCTAACAGCAAGTGTTTTTATCTAAACAGATCTCACATGAAGAGCCTGATGGAGGTTTTGCTCTAAAGTGAAACTGTACCGAGTTCAAAATGCGATGTCCTTCTGTTTCATGTTGAATCTGTTTTAGTTCAGATCTGATAGAAAAAAGAAGCTAGCTCAGCTCAGCACAACATTTATATTTTTCTATTCTATTTATATGTCACAAACCCATGCAAAAATGTAGGATAAAATGTTTATAGTCTAAGAAAACTGAACACCAGCTCTGGTTTCCGGAGTAAATTTCAGTTTGAATACTATTCAACAAAGCAAGAGGTTCCTTGAAGCCATTTGGGATTTGGCTTAATTCTATATATAATCTCTGCATGATGATGAGATGATTGCTAGAGGGTGGCTGATTATTTCATATGGACCTCGCGTGGCCTAAAGAAGTGGCATCTAATTAGCTACAGGAAATCACTTCTATAGATAAAATAAGAAATCATTTGTACTACTGACAAAAATAACACTCTGTTATACTGATACAAAGTGTAGCGCTGCTGCCAGTGTTCACTCTGGCTGTGGTGTGATCCAGCCTACACAGTGTTTTATACCAGCAAATCAACCAAAATCAATGTACAAAAAGTAAAAAGAAAAAAAAACTTCCCCATGATGCTCTAGCTTCATTTATTGCGATGTAGAATGCATGATTTATGAGCTGTTACCTGAGGTAGGGGTTATTTGCCTCTGTGTTCATCAATTTAGCTGTTTACATTTTAGTTATAACTTACTATGACTTAGTGTATGACAGTGTTAATTGCTTTTACTTGACCTTTTAGCCCACAAAATAAAAAGCCCTCACATTTATTTTTAGCATAAAAACAAAGAATCTCAGGAGTTAAATGTCCCCAAGAAATGGCAGTATTGAATGGCCCTATGAAGATAATGCCTTTCATCACTTCCCTTTGGAATGACCGAGTTAAAAATGGCCACCATGGGAGTGTCCCCGTTTAAGCGCTATGCGCAGGGTTCTTAATTTCAGAGCACACAGCAGTGATAAACTTACAGGCCAAATAAAATCTGCCTGTCTGTGTGTTATGGACATAAATACTGTGTGCTAATGCTTGGGTGTGTGTGTGACAACCTTCATGCCACTTGTGTGAGAATGCACTTATTTGTTGTCACATATGGGTGCCTTTATTTTGGCTTGTTGTTCATTTGCTTGCGTTTGTGGAAAGAGTGTATTTTGTGTGTGTTTAGGCGTGCATGAGTATGTGCTCCATTGGTTGCCTGTGTTTACCATGTGGCTGGCGTGTCTCCACTAATCCAGGTTCCCTCTGGAGGAGCTCCTCTCTGCCCACGTAGCCCACGATTAGAGTGCTGTGAGGGAATCACACACACACACACACGCACACACACAGAGCTCCTGTCACTCAGAGACCACACCTGCATCACAGGCACAGAAATAAGGCCGCACTGTTCTTCTGAGGCACCAGGAGAATGCGACATCAGACCACAAACCGCATGTGTGTCTCTTTCCCTCCCTCACTTAACTTTTCTCTCTCCATTTATCTCTCTGAATCCTTCTTCTAATTCTGCTCAACCTCCCCATCTCTGTTCCCTCCTCTGTTTCTGCAGAGCTCTCTGGCTCTGCAGTTCATCTCTAGGATCTCTCTATCTTTACCCTCTTTTTACTTTTTTTTTTTTTTTTTTATCTCTCTGAATCTACGCCTCTGCAGCACAGCCATGCTGACGACAGCAGCCAGGAAGCCCTCTGTAGTTCTCTAGAGCCACAAATAGTCACTGGCGGATAAAAAAAGCAGAGCTTGGCTATAAATAGAACACCATGCCTTTGCTTGGTCCTGATGGGAATAGGAGGGAGGAGGAGAGAGAGAAGGAGGAGGGGGGGGGAGCCTGGGAGACCTTGGTCTTTACCGAGAGCGCTTTGACATCTTGCAGGAATATCCCGCAAATGTGTGTGCTTGTGCCTGTGATAATAGAGAGGAAAGGACAATATTTGGTGTTCACTGAGTGTGTACTTAACACTGCTTGCACCTGTTGGAGATGCATGCCTTACCATTTTTTTTTGTTTCTCAGTTATAACGAATGCTTCGCTCCAGAATCAGGATTAATGGACTGGATTTGGTGCAGTGTTTATGTAACAGGGCATAATGCTGCTTGTGTATGTCTGCAGCTAACCAGCATGAAAAAAATGAGTTAAGAATGAAAGTGCCAACTGTCAGGTTTAATTTGATGGTATTAGCACCCAAATTTGGTGAGCAGCATAGGAATTATAGCACTTTTAATATTGTTCCCCTTTTAAAAGGAACCAAAAGTAATTGGACAGTTGGCGGCTCGACTGTTCCGTGCCCACATGCGTGTTAGCCTCTCATTATTTCACTTACAAATTAGCAACTGAAGGGTCTAGAGTGTGGAATATGTTGCTCTTAACACTCAATATAAAGTCCAGATAGCTGTCGCTGCCCGTGATGCGAGCCAACATTAAGCAGAAAAATCAAAACAAACCCCTAAGGGAGATTTGCTCTGGCCTAATAGACTTTTTGTTACATTCTTAAAAAGAAAGAATGCACTGCTGAGCTCAGGAACAACAGAAGTCCTAGAACACCATGGAAAACAACTGTGTCAAAGTCAACAACCAAGAGAAGACTTCACCAGGGTAAAAACAGAAGCTTTACCACAAATTATTAAGTCTCAGTAACAGGACGAGCAGATTGAAATTTCCCAAATACATCTAAAAAAGTCATATTCAGTACTGGAACACCATCCTATAGATGGATGAGACAAAGATCCAGGATAATGAGAAGTGTATGAAGAAGAGAAAGGACGTTCTTGAGTCGAAGCATACCACCTCATCTTATGGCTATGAATGGAACTGGTTCCTCTGTATATATTGATGATGTAACTGCTGATATAAGCAGCAGGATGATTTCTGAAGTGTTTAGGGCATTATCATCTGCTCAGGTTCAGCCGAAAGCTTCAAAACTCATGTGGGAACCACATATAAAAAAAGTGCTGTTCTTCCTACACCATTCACCCATTTTAGATGTAAATCCCCCTCATATTAAAGCTAAAACCAATAACTTTTTATAGTCTGTTTTATTTAACATTTTAATTAATCGACTGTCCATTACAATGCATTATAATTACTTATATGAATATTTTGAATATTAGCTTTGTCAGCTGTCCATATGCAGGTAAAAAATTGAGCATGCATTGCTAGTTAATAAAGGAAAAGCAGGAAATCCCCACAGCATTTTGGCTGCAAGCGCAAAAGGAATCAAATATCAAATTGAGCAATATCTCTGTGAAATAATGAGAAGTAGATCCGATTTATGTAATGATACACTCCGGTCAGAGTTTGTTTTGATTCACGATACTGGCTTCAAGCTTTGATTAAATTTGTTTCTCGGAATATTTTAAACACAATTTAAATAATAATAAATAAATAAAATTAGGACTAAAAAAGGACTGAAAACTCATGAATCCTGAAAACTGTGTGTATTTTTGATTGTATAAAATGAAGCAAATAAAAAAGTGCTATGAACAGAGGTTGAGTATTGTAAAGAAAATATACTACAGGTTCACCATATTGACAAAATAAATAAAATAATAAATGCATTTATAAATTCTCCCTAAAATGTGACCAAATAAGTAAAATCACTTGATTTGATCAGATGAAACATAATGTGTTAGATATATAATTAACAGATTTTCATGCTGCACCTCGTGACATATTTGCATTGTAATGCATTGTGTCTCATAGTGCATCGTTACACCTCTTGTCATGTAGTGTTTATTATATGAATATATTTTTAATATATTTTATAGGAATGGTTTTAATTTAATCAGCAGAGTTCCAGAGACTTGTCAGATCTCTGATTGGTGCATTAAAGCAGTTCTGGAGGATCACGATAGCCCATGACCTTAGTAGCACTCATTGTGTTGATCTTTCCTTAGTCACTCAGCTGTAGTTTGTAATAAAGATAAATTTTTTGATGTATGGACTAGGCTATTAAATGTTTGCTTTGCCGACTTTTTTTTTCTTTTTTTTTCTTTTAATGTTACACTGTAAGCCTGGGAACTTCTATTAGGGCATTTTCATACCTTTCAGTTTGCTTGCTGAGTTCTTTCATTCGTTCACTGGTGACCGAAGAAAAGGTAAACAAACCTTTGCAAAGTGCTTGCAGAAATCAGAGCTCAGCCAAGCACGGAGAGCACAAAGCCGTATAATCTGTTAAAGTAACACAATTTCTGTGCTATGTCCTGCATTTATTTTTGTACAGGAGCTCTCAGATCAGGTTTTGGTACATACCCAATTGCAGTTGCTGTGCTCACACTTGCCCAAATGAACCGCAATGTAAACACAGCACTGTTTGATTCAAACCTACTGAACACCACGTATGTGGAAGCACACGCTAGTGCTGTGTGTATGTGAGAGATAAAGGCCAACAAAATATGTCTGAGAGAGAATAACGGACGAGACAACACAAAGTGGAGTTGTGTGTCTGTTGGACCTGGGCTTACTAGTGTTCTTTCAAAGATGGTAGAGGCCATTAAAGTATTAACGTTCCCCATTTTTATTCAGTATTTTCCTCATTTCATTCATTTATTTACCAAATATAGCTTTAATGACTTTTTTTTTTTTTTTTTTTAAACTTGCAGCTGTTTTATTTCCACAGTTGCTCCCTTTACCACCTATTTCTCTTGAACTTTTTGTCCTCTAATCCAGTATTTGATTGCACTGCTAACATTTCAGCGCCGGTTAATTAATTTATATTATTTGCCAGTGCAGTCTGCTGTATTATTGTCTTCGATACTGGCTTTTTAATAAGTGCTGACTGAAGCAGCGAAGTGGTTGTTATTACAAAATTTCCTCAGAAATAATTAAAACCAGTGCAGTCATTTTTAAGGATGCTTTGAACGGAGAACACCGGCTGCTTCTGATTGCGCTGTACTTTTCTCTCGGGCTTCTGACTCAGGAGGTCACGGTGTCCGCATAGCCCAAAGTGCCCCAGACCTTTCTTGATACAAATTGCAAAACTCCCAAGTCTACAGGAATTACAAAATAAGAAAAGGATGTTTGTAGAACAAAAAGGTCATGTCTTCTGTTCCTAAAAATGTGATGGTGCATCAGCTGTAGGCTTATTGTCCCAATCTAATGTAACAGGCTGCATTCTTTCATAACAATGCTCTGCTTAATATAGGCCTTGATAACGCAGTGCAGGATGTATGTCATTATGTAAGGAATAAAACAGGACCGGGCGTGCTGTTAGAGGAATGTTGCGGGGCAAGGAGAAGCGGCGTTACTGTTATTATACCAAAGTTATTATTTTTTTATAACAGCACATCTTGAAGTGTTTCATTCCTCTTATAGCACAGCAGTTTACCAACGATTACAGTTTTGAATTTATTAGTTAAAAAAAACCCTTCCGTTATCACTTAAGTTATAGCAGCTATAAACAGTCTTTCTCTCACTATTTAAAGTCTTTTGAAGTCTTCAGTTGTATTTGAAGTCTCCTGTGGTGTAAAAATGTCTGCGTCATAAAGCTTTGACATTTGAAGAAAAGAAAAGGATGTTCTTATGTACTGTACAGAAAGATGCACTGTACTTGTGAACATTAATGTTGAAAGACTGTTCACACATCATCACAAGGCATTGTAACACATTCAGAGCAAGGTGTCATCTACTGTCTTCCGTATACGTGAGCTCACAGACACATACTATTGGCCAGTGTCGCAGTGACTGACAGAGCAGAGTAACACCATGCCCGTCTCTCCACCCAGAGACAACAGCAAGTTTTGTTTGCATTGGCTCCTGGCTGTGACATTATAGAGACTGCTGACATTTTAGAATGTAGCCACTATGTCCATACTCGCATGTCTTAGTTTTTTTTAAAATGCATCACTTTTGCTACATTTACCAATGGGTAGTCTGCAATTTATTCTTTTTTTTATTTTATTTATTTATTTATTTATTTATACACTTAGTCTGTGTTTACTCGTAACCCACAGTGGGCAGAGTGAGCATGATTACAGGGTGGTGGTGTAAGGTGGAGCATTTGAGCTGTACTGAAGTTTTTAAAATGGTTAATAGTAGCACGTGCTCACTTCCATAAAAAGATTGATTTGGCTTTCAATTTATATTTACTTATTTTAAACTCGAACGAATTGTCTTACATTTCACTACAGAATATGCTACAGGCACTGTGTGACTTTAATTCATAAACAGCGGTTTTAAAACCTAGTCGCCACGTGGTGTATGGCCAGTGTCCACGGACAGCAATTTGAACACATTTCCTGGTATTTATAAAATGAAGCCTCTATTACGTGGTGAGCGCCTCAGCCGTGCTGCTTCCCATATGCTCACGTGTTAAGCATGTCAGCACCTGCTGTTGTGGTTATTGTTGCTTGCTCACCACACATGCTGTTAGGACAAGGTGTTGGGGAAGCTTACTGCAATGACGGCCAGCAACTGTCAGGGCTTCCATGAACCACAGGGGAGTTTCGAGTGAACGGGCCTCACGCAAGTGTCGCTCGTATGAGCAGATTTGTTTTGAAGTGG
>JAOVYU010000042.1:16833774-16845231 GCA_025674565.1 Synodontis membranacea
TCTGGAGCAGAGAGGGTTAATGGTTTGCTAAGGTTGTTTAGGAAGAACTCAAGTGGCTTGCACAGAGCTCTGACCTCAACCCAACTGAACACCTTTGTTATGAATTGGACCGCCAACAGCACACCAGACCAACATCATTGCCTGACCACATCAATGCTCTTGTGGCTGAATGAGCAAATCCCACAGTCATGTGCCATAATCTAGTGGGAACCCTTCCCAGAAGAGTGGAAGATATTATAACCTCAAACGGGGACTAAATCTGGAATGCGATGTTCAACAAATGCATGTGGTTGGCTGTCAACGTAATAATAACTGCATGGTGTATTAGTATACCTATAAAAGCTGATCTATGCTTCTTTTTCTCCTGATGCAGTAGACCTGCAGTACTTCCTTGGCTGTTACATCACTATCACTATGATACATATGCTATCCCTATTTACAGCCACCTGGCCAGTAGAAATGGGAATAATACATGATCCTAACTGGTTTAATCCCGCTAATCCTATAGCCTGTAGCAGCTGGCCACCATTAAGATGTGACAACAAACAAGCTTTTATTTGGTCTTCTGGGGTGGAGAAAAATGCAGGAATGTGAATGATTACAGCGCTGACCTTTTTATGAGCATCATTATTTCACATGTACTACACAAAACAATCTTAGGCTGTATGTGTGCTATGTTAGTCACTCACAAATGATCATTTGGAACACCTCTGGTTTAAACCCAGTATCAGTCACAGCTTCACAGTTGCTGTTTCAGTCAGAACTTTCTCACTGACTTGCTCCGAGCTCTTCTGGTAAGAAGCACAATAGGGGGATGGACTTAAGACTTTCTTCCAGAATTAGAGACACCAGGCTCTATCTTGGAGTGGAGAGTGACTGCATAATATGTACCAACACCCCTTTTTTTTTTTTTTTTTTTTTTTTGGGTGACTGTTTTCCATTTATTATTATTGCAGCTTTTTCTCTGTCCTGATTTAATTAGCTAGCCCAAATATAGTCTCATTCTAACTCAGTGCAATCTTCTCATGTACTACTTTGTCTGTGCACAAACACTCTCCTCAGTTTCATCATGATCTCTCTATTTCTAACTCTGTATTTCTTTCTTGCTCTGCCCTTCTCTCTCTCTCTCTCTCTCTCTCTCTCTCTCACACTCTGTAGGGGTATGAGGACTGGCTGCGGCACAAAGCAGACAACGAAGTGAATAAGTACCAAGTGAGAGTGCTGGAGAACGGTCAGCCAGCGCGAAAGGAGAGCGAGAAGATCAAGGTACCTTGCAGCTGCTGCACTCCTGCCAACACTGTGATCAGTCTGTCTGCGTGTGCGTGAAAGAAAGAGCGAGGACAGGACTATATTTATATATGTGCTGTGTGTAAGCTATTTTCGCTGATGATCTGCAGCATTATTTAAGCAGGGGGCTTAAAATGAACTCTGTAACTCACCGGTCACTATGACAAATTATTTCAGCATTCTCATGAGCCAGAACACTGTCAGTAATATGAGAACTCTATACGTTTTACAAACATTTTACAGAATAGAAATAGATCAAATTGATTAGTTTATTAAGTATTATGTTGTTGAACCAAACAAATGCGGTACTAGAAGGACATGGGTTTGTATGCATAATTGTGTTCTATTTCACATTCCTCTACCTCAAGTGCTAATCACAAATCAGCAGCATGCGTCTGCGAATGATCCGTTAGTAACCACACTGTAGTTTTGGAGGCATTCCCAAACCACTCATCAGTCTAGACTACTTTGCATCGAAGCATCACTGTTTCTCTTCACACAATAATCTATTGTTGGATACCGGAGCCAGTTTTTTAATACCAGTTGTACTTTGCCGCATTTGGTTTATCCATGCTTCTTCAAGCTAAGAGTAGATAACCAATTCTCACATCTATATTTATATGTCTATGAAATGAAATGCCCATGCACATGGAGTGCATTCCAAAGATGTATTAAGACCATAGTATGTCATTTCTTTAAGGTTATTAGGAGGATTGTAAGATTTTGCAGTTACTTAGTTACACACCAATGCCTAACTTTAACCACCATTTGGCAGGTGTTTATTTCAAGCCATGGTTGTGTGGGAAAAATGTTTCTGAGCCCATTGCATCATTCTAATTATGTTATCGTTTCTGTAGTAACAGCTCATTCAGGAACTCGTATGGAAGATGTTACACGCAATCCGGGTCTAATAATAAAACAGATTTAAAATAAGAAAAGAGTCACCGGACTTTGACCATTAAGTTTTCTCTCACTGGAGACTCTCAGGGCAGGCTTTTTTTTTTTTTTATTAGCTTCAAAACAACAATCAACTATTTGTAGCTGTTGTAATGTAAAAGTTAACATGCAGTAGCTTGTCTTGTGGATATTCCAAAACATTTCTAACAAATATTCATATAAATAAAAAATATTTATTTATTTAAAAACTGTAAACAGTTTGGAATGAAATTAAAAATTTATTATTTGTAAATTGCTATCGGATAAGGATTAATCATGGATGAATTTCTTATAACACAACCCACTGTTTTATTCCTGAACAAATTGTTCAAAAGTCATGAAATGGTAATTAAAAAAAAAAAAAAAAAAGTCTTTTACAATAATGAAATGAGGATAAGTGGAGTGTGAATTTGGTCTCATAATAAACACTTTTTGTTTTGTGTTCTTGATGACAGAAATCTCTCACTATCTCTTGTTTTCAATACGTCTTATCCATTGCGGGTTGCGTAGTTCAGCTGACTACGGGTGCCAGGCAGTACACTCTGGAGAGGCCGGCAATCCATCGCAGGGCCAACGCAGAGACAAACTAGCATTCACACTTGAATTCACACCTATGGGCAATTTAGAGTAGCCAGTCAATCGAACATGCAAACTCCATACAGAAAGTCACTCCGGTCGACCTGGGGATCAAACCCAGGACCTTCTTGCTGTGAGGTGACAGTGCTAACAACTGCACCTCCATGCCAATACTCTATTCAAGTAATTTCACTTGGTACCAACATAATGTAGCTGTTCCAGATCACCACGGTATTGCTTTTATTTAATTTTATAAAAAAAAATGTATATAGATAAGCATGGATAAAACACACTACAGCATATGAAACACAAAACCTCAGTGGGGAAACTTGGTGAAGCAAAGGTAATTGTATTGTGCTGCTCTAGGACTTGATCAACATAGTTCCCCAGTGAATTTTAAGTTAAGAAAACTTTAAACCATAATGCCTAGTAATCTGTAGGTTATCTAAAACCTTGGGATTTGCAGCACGAAGGAACAAAAGCTAAGGATTCAGTCAGTGTCTGTGGACGAAATGTTCCGTAATAAAAGTCTTTCACTTAATCCCACTTAAACTCCGTGACATGATGTGAAACAGGATGTTAAAGCAGAGCAGCTCGAAAATGTATGAAACAGTCTGCAGAACCTTCTTGTTCGTCAACACAGTCTGGTTATATCTTAGGAGTGACCCATCGCAGAAAGAGTCAAATTTGTCACATCATGTTTGGATGGATTTTACTTTGCAGGTGGGGGATGTAATAGAGGTTGTGGAGGATGAGACCTTTCCCTGTGACCTGATTTTGCTGCATTCCAGTCGAGACGATGATACCTGCTTCGTCACCACAGCCAGCCTGGATGGGGAGTCCAACCATAAAGTGAGCTCATTAACACATCCCATGACGTAGGTTACAGCTCTATTAATGGACATTGCGTTTCTGTGCTTATATTAGCTGCACATTTCCAGTTTGGATGAGGCACAGAGGCCCAGATAGCTGCCTTTTTTTTTTTTTTTTTCCTCAGTTGCTCTGGTTCTGAAAATAGTTGACCCACATCCTGTCATCATTCTACAAGTTGTCATGTTCCTCCCTGCACTTCAGCCCATTATCGAACATATCTGTTTATATGGATTATTTTGTGATACTGAGTTTTCTCTGTTGTGCTTTCGTTCACTCTTTCAGACGCATTACACTGTGCCAGATACAGAGAAGGATTTGCAGTCTCTCATTGCTACCATCGAGTGTGAGCAGCCCCAGCCTGACCTCTACAAGTATGAACTCATTTTATGTGTTGCAACACATGCTGGCACAAGCCAAGTCCTTTTTATTATTTTTTTTTTTGGCTTTTTAAATTGTTGAACTCGGTTGAACCCATCATCTCTTGGTTAATGATCCTGGTTGGAGAGTTGGGTTGATTTTAATCAAAAGCATTGCTGACGAAGTGGCCGTGCAGGCCAACAGTGGCGTTTTACCACTGTCATAGGTAAATTTGTATATTCAGTCATCCTGTTTGAGGCACAGGGAGCACAAACAGCACACAAAAAGCATTGGATGTCTTTAGCTAATCTGTGCTTTCCTGTCAAGTAGATTAGCTCTCATATGCCCCCTGTTGTCAGGTTTTGCTCACTGCAGCAGTTGCAGAGCACAGAGACCCCTCCAAAGTCAGCAAAAACTTGTTTTAACCTACATTTTTCTCTTTTAAAAACAAAACACATTGCTTGATGTAAAGCTGAAAAAGTCACAACATCTTCATACACATGGGGAGATCCAGATTCTGTGCATATATACAAATTAATAACATACCTCCCCACACACACTTTTTTCTTCTGGTAAACCATTGGAGCATGATGGTATGACCCATAATCACTTGCCTTTCTCATCTTTGGTGTTAACTAATATTCAGGTCTGCATATTTCGTAAATATGCCTATAATGCATAAATAAGCCTATATTGAAAATTATCAAGGTGACTGTAAGTTCTAAGCAGCAGAAGTTCTACTTATCCTCTGGCATGTTTTTAGAAATGGCTCTCCGTGCCAGTGTACTTTACTGTAGAGTTACAACCAATGAGCATCTTGTCTGTAATCGGTGCATTTCATATACATGGTTCAGATATTGTGCTGCTATAACAATTGATATTATTATTATTATGTCCTTGCCTATATTTAAGAGTAACTGATAAACACAGTTGGATCTGTACATTGAAAACTTCTAGAGGCAGTGATCAGCTACATTTAGCATTTGATCAAGGTCGCTGTGTGAATTTGTTTATTAATTTACTTACCTTATTGTGTGTGTGTGTGTGTTTGTGCGCGCATGTGTAGGTTTGTGGGACGGATGCATATTCACAAGCCTGAGGGGGACTCAGTAAGGTGAGGCTGTCCTTGCTCTACTCTCCTGA
Source organism: Synodontis membranacea (assembly GCA_025674565.1). NCBI lineage: Eukaryota > Metazoa > Chordata > Actinopteri > Siluriformes > Mochokidae > Synodontis > Synodontis membranacea. The sequence goes on from JAOVYU010000042.1 coordinate 16,838,947, forward strand.
TCCGACGTCATCCACCTCTGTATCTCAGTCCCTTCATCTCTCTGAGACTTTCCTCTTCTGATCATTATTCCATTGTCTCATACTGTCAAACACACATGACATCAGAGCAAGGCTCCACTGCTATGAAACGCTTGTCATTTGTCAGTGGAGCAGTGAGTGATGTCCCCACACACCCTGTCCTTCACAAGACCAGCCCATGCCAAGCAAATTCACTGAACTGTGTCCACACATCTGCTACATTGCTGCAAGTCATAGATATGAATCCAGTGTTGCTGGTATATCCTGCAAAGATGTAATAGATGCTTTTATTGTGTTATTTAGATCTTTGGGTCCAGAGAATCTGCTCCTGAAGGGTGCAACCTTAAAAAACACCAAGAAGATTTATGGTAGGTGCAATGTTCTTTTAACCTACGTGTTCTGTCTGGGTCAGTGTAATCCATTTGAAACTTTTAAATGAATTGATATTTACAATATGAAAGTAGAATATCTGCTTGGCTGAGGCTTGAAAATCAGAACTGCATTTGTTCATTCATTCGTTCATCTTCAGTAACAATGAGAACTGAATGTGAGGTGGGACTACACCCTGAATGAGATGCCAGTCCATCATACAGTAGCACACCATGCACACATTCACTCACATGCACACATTCATTCAGCACAGACTGCAACCTGGAGACTCTGGAACTGCAAGACAGCAATGATAAAAGTCCGTCCGTTATCTATACCATTTAACCGCCAGCGTTGAGGGGAAGATGGAGCCAATCTTCAAGACTTCAGGCGCGAGGTGGGGTATACCCTGGGCAGGTCGCCAGTCTGTTGCAGGGCGAATACAGATGAACAAGCTTTCACACTCGCATTCACGCCTATGGGTTGACATTCTCTGCGTGTCTTTGGGCTGCTTGAGGAAAACAGGGCACATGGAGGAAACCCATGGAGGCACAGTGAAAACATGCAAACTCCAAACAGAAAGGCCCCGGGTCGACCACCAGGTTCAAACTAAGAACCATCTTGCTGTGAGGCGACAGTGTTAACCGCTGCACCACCATGCCACCCAATGACTAAAAAAATATTTTTCTAAATAACATTGAGTATATGCGAATATGTTTAGATCATTTAACATTAACAGTTATGATATGAAATGAACCTACTTACAGACATCTACCTTAGTCTATAGATGCAATACATTTCTGTAAATATTGGTTATATTGCTTAAAACTGAGACAAGACGAGGTGGACGAAGGCTAAGAGAACATGCTAATTGGTGAACAGAGTAATTCCACGCCTGCTTTGTCTGTTCCCAGGTGTAGCTGTGTACACAGGCATGGAGACGAAAATGGCTCTCAACTACCAGGGCAAGTCTCAGAAACGCTCAGCCGTAGAGAAGTAAGCGGATGATAAAGAAAAGAGCATATGGCTAAACAGATAGTGGGACCTCGGCTTGATGTACGTTTCTCTTAACAGGTCCATCAATGCTTTCCTGCTGGTCTATCTGTGCATCCTGATAAGTAAAGCAGTAGTGTGCACCACACTGAAGCACATTTGGCAGAACCAAGAAGGACCTGACAGAGCCTGGTACAACCAGGAAACCCAGAAGGAGAAGGATACTTATTTGGTAAATGCCATCTGTTCTGCCACATCTTATTATTATTATTATGCTTTTGTTGTTGTTGTTGCATTTTTTTTGTTAACTATGTTACTATGTTACCTTAGAATTATAGGGAAATTATTCCTCCTTTTTTCTTTTTCCTTTTTTATTTTGTAGTATCTTAAGATGTTTACAGACTTCCTCTCCTTCATGGTGCTCTTCAACTTCATCATCCCTGTATCCATGTATGTCACTGTGGAGATGCAGAAATTCCTGGGTTCCTTCTTTATCACTTGGGATAAGGATTTCTTTGACCCAGAGATTCAGGAGGGGGCGCTGGTTAATACCTCTGATCTCAATGAGGAGCTCGGGCAGGTATAAATTTCAAAGGGGTGTAAAGTTCTAAACCAACCCTTTTTCAACGTCTTGTGGGGTGTAAGATGTGACCAATCTTTGTCTGTTACCTAATACACACAGTGTTCTTGTGTTCGTGTTAGTTCAGACGTGTTTTGCCTTTGAAGCTGATAAGATTTCTTAAAATCAGGGAACATTGTGCTTCAAAAATATAGTAAATTCTGAGATAACATTTTCTGCTCTCCAGTCCAGTGTGTTCAAATCAGTAAATGTCTTAGCTTAAAGGCCATTATTCTGTAGTAGTAATCAGTCACTTTGTCACAGCTACATTTCCGTCAGGAATGGGATGGTTTTCTAGCTTTTAGAACGTTATGACTGATCCAGATGTCAAGATCTTTTAATACCGTGATATTCTAAAAACATATTACTTTTCCGAGTATCACGGATATCATTAGATGTCAGTGGTTTTATAACACTATTGTTACTCACTGTAACAGCTAACTGAGCGAAAACAATTGAATCAGTTGAATGAGTGAATGGAAGAATATTCTTATAACATATCTATTTTTGTTTACAAATACTAAAGCAGTCTCTATGCTGCCAAAAAATGCTCAATGACCAAGGATGAGAAAACCGAGGTATTCCTTTGTGTGTGCGTGTGTGCCCGATCGTATGCCTCTAGTGTAAAGTTTGTGGCCTCGTGTTGACATTACCCTGTTTGTCAATCTTTATTGTTTGCAGGTGGAGTACATTTTCACAGACAAGACGGGGACACTGACCCAGAACAACATGGAGTTTATTGAGTGCTGTATAGATGGCTTCCAGTATAAGAACACAGAGTCCAGGAGTGAGGTGGATGGGTTCTGTGTGACAGATGGGCCAATGAACAACCCGTATCAGAAGGCTTGGCCTGTGAGTTTTAGATTATGTTCTTCATACCATGCATTTCAGGGCTCCAGACTGCCACCATTTAGTCGCATTTTGCAACCATTTTTGGAGACACTGTGACAAGATTTTATAACTAGATGCACCAGTGCGACTTGCAGATATGCCCCATTTGTGGTTTTTTTCCCTTTTTTTAACTCCACCAATATCACACATGCGTGTGTGTGTCTGTATGTGTGTGTGTGTGTGTGTTTGTGAGCATGTGCGCATTGGAATGGATAGGTAAAGGTACATTTTCACTTCGCTCTCAATCAGGTTGTATGGGGCGAAATTCTGGTTGGTGAATAACCGGACGTGACATTGTGCGATGGAGTTGCAAGGCAACTTTGTGGAAACAAACAGCTGTCAAAACCAGAAACTACAGAAACAATATATCATGTTTGCCCTACAGGTACATGGGAGCAACAAGGGAGAGACAAGCAGTTTGCTGGATGCTGGAATGAGTTATCTACAAGAGTAAAGACAGTGTGACAGTAACTGCCGGACTCTTTACCACTATAAAGCTAGTCATCTAACATGAAGCTAGTGAGCCACAGTGCCCTCCACAAATATTGGCACCCCTTGTAAAGACTTATAAAAAGATTTAAAAAAAAAAAAAATCCAGTTGCCTCATCTCACACTGTAAAAAATTAGAAAAAAATCCAACCTTTAATTTAAATAAATTTATTCTGAGAAGTCGCTCCCTCATCACGAAATAATTATTTTCAACAAAAACAAATGTGCCACAATTAATGGCACTCCTGACAATTACATTGTAACTGGCGCATGAAGCCAGCGGATCACATCTTTACGAACTGCTAGGATAGTCTAGGTTAAGTCTAGGATAATTTCTACAAATTACAAACTGAACCTTTAAGGTGTTCATAGAGGGCTTTTCAGCTGGTTGACCTGGTATTGGCTCTGAAAAAATTACCATTTGTATTCCTTGTCTTTTTCCATACCATGCACCATATCTGTTGAACTCCCTTTGGAGCATTTAGCTCTGTTGTGTCCTTGTGAAGTGTGTCCTCCAATTCGCCCAGTTTTAGTTACATACATCTAATCTGTCCTTTCTCTCTCTCTCTCTCTCTCTCTCTCTCTCTCTCTCTCTCTCTCAGGAGAAGGAAGAGCTTTTCCTGCGGGCTCTGTGTCTGTGTCACACAGTGCAGGTGAAAGAGGCAGGGCCAGATGAGACTGACAGCGACCAAATAGATGGACTTGACGGAGGACACGTCCAGCCGGACGAGCAGAGAGGATACATCGCATCCTCCCCAGATGAGGTCGCTTTAGTTAAAGGAGCCATGAAGTAAGCCAGTGCTCTTCGCCCTTGTTCATGGATCATTGGCATTAAGCGTACCAATGTAATAACACTTCTCTCTTGCTCAGATACGGGTTCACCTTCATGGGATTGGACAATAAAACGATGAAGATAAGAAACAGGCAAAATGACATAGAAGTGTAAGTGCTGTTCTTTCCCTCCACAGAAATAACGTGGTATAGAATACAATTTGCCAAAGTACTGTATTAATAATGTATGTATTACGAATGTAAGCTGAGCTGAGAAAGTTCAGACTCAAAACTTTCTCAGAAACTTTGCCAGTAAGCCTCTTTGTCCTGCTGTCATCTTACCATGCATTTAACTGAGAGCTATATTAGCTTGCTCTAAAGAGGCACTTGTCCATGTTCTAGTTAGGTGAAGTAGCACAGATGCAGTAAGGCTTTAGAGCAGAGTGTGGCGAAACCAGTAAAAGACTGTAGTCGTAAAACGTCTTTGTGTATTATCCTGGGAAATAGTCAAGCCACATATTCAAATTTTGATATTTTATCCTACATATGTTGTGGAAAATCCAGGCTTTCCTGAATGGAATTTATTTATTTATTTACTTGCACATACACTGTGTGGCCAAAGGTATATGAACACCTGTCCATCACACTCATATCTGGGTCTTCCACAAACGGTTTTCACAAAGTTAGAAGCACACAGTTATACAGGATTGAACATGAACATGGCTTTTGGTTTGACGTGACTTTTGGCAAGGCTGGAATCTGGCAAAAAATATATTTAAATACCCATGTACTATATGTTGCATGTCATTTTGAGAAGTACTTTTTGCAAACGTTTACCAGGCTGGCCTATATGACATATAATTTCACAATTATCCTTATGTTATTTTGTGTTGTGCTAAGTGGTGAGTAGCCTGCGCTACTTTTAAGGGATAGTGAATTATAAAGGTAGTTATAAAGGTCTTTATTGTTTGCTCTTATTGAATTTCACAGATATGAGTTGCTCCATGTGCTTAACTTTGACCCTGTGCGGCGGAGAATGAGTGTCATAGTGAGGACCAAGATGGGTACGTAGCTAATTATTTCCTTACCTTTTGAACTTTAAATGAGCTAAAGTTTGAACGAATGTTCTGTTCTGTGTGTTTGTGTATTCAGGTGAGACACTGCTTTTTTGCAAAGGGGCAGATTCCTCTATCTTTCCCAAAGTTAGGCCGGATGAGGTGGACAGGATCCGTATGCACGTTGAGCGCAATGCTACGGTAACCTTTCTCTCAGCTTTTCCACTGTATTTAAAGTAAATGTCTGTAAAAAAAAAAATAAAAAAAAAAAAAAGAACTGTCCATCACCAAACACGTAAAGAGTGGGTTTGTGTGTGTCAATGTGTGTGAATGTGAGTAGGAGGGTTACAGGACCCTGTGTGTGGCCTATAAGCAGCTGAGTCCAGAGGAGTTTGCTGCAGCAGATGCAAGTTTAAGGGAAGCTCGACTGGCTCTGCAAGATCGTGAGGAGAAGCTCATGGCTGTGTATAACCAGGTGGAGACTGGCATGAGTTTGATTGGTGCTACAGCAGTAGAGGACAGGTCAGTGTCCAAAAATGCACTGCAGTTGAGGACAGGTCAGTGCCCTAGTGTGCATTGCAAGCGGTTAATAGTATACTAGTTAGACTCTGCCCTCTCGGTCATCAACAAGCTGTAATCTTTTTCACAAGTTTAGGAACTTTAGTCTGTGTCAGACTTAGGCTGTTTTATTTCAACTACCAGTCAAGTCAAATATGTATGAATGTATATCTGGATTCTTTTATGCACTTGTACATGAAGTGCAGCAGGGTCCCATACTGTTATAGAACATTTCAATGTAATAAACATTGAAATGATGTGAAGCCCCTTTAAAATGTGCTACAGACATTTTTTAAAAGAATTTCCTGTTGTTTAAGGAACAGATATATATATTTTTTTAAATACAAACTGAATGCTTAGAGTAAGCCTCTTACGATGTCAGTTTAAAAAAGGTCATTTAATGATGTCATTATTTGGAAAAGTTGAGCTGTAACTGTAATGTACTGAAAACCATGATCTTGCATTGTATAGTTGTCATACCATAACTGTTCCACCCTACAGTGGTGCTTGAAAGTTTGTGAA
>JAOVYU010000042.1:16887868-16898106 GCA_025674565.1 Synodontis membranacea
GAAAATGTTTCAGATCTTTGAGTTCAGCTCATGCAAAATGGGAGCAAAACCGAAAGTGTTGCGTTTATATATTTTTTCAGTATATTTTGTTCATATTTTTAATTGCTGAACTTAAATCGAATTCTTGGGGTAGCCATTCATATGCTTCTCACAATGCTTTATGAGAAACTTTGCTCATTCCTCCTGACAGACAGACAAAAATGTTGCATGGGCTTTGTGATGGTTACACCAGTACCTTCACTTTGTTGCCCTTATGCCATTTTATTACATCTATAGTGGTGTGCTTTGTATCATTTTCCCGCTGAAAGACCCAGTATACACCAATGTCTTGAGGTTTGGCTTCAGTATTTCCTTCCTTGTGATGCCATTTATTGTCAGAAGTGTTCCACTCCTTTTTCCAGCTACACGATGCTCCAATTCTCATGCTTCACTGTTGGGATAGTGTTCTTCAGATTTCCAACACCTGCCTTTTACCTCCAAAGGTCACATTGATTATTAACCACAAAGAGTTGCATTTTTGTTTCATCTGACCAGAGAACAGTCATCCAAAATCCTAGTGATCAACTGTTTTTTCTTAGAATGGTGCACAAAACCATTAAGTTCATGGAGATGTTGGACTCTCTTAATGGTGGCGGTACGGACTTTGGTACCTGATGACTCCAACTTGTCCTCCAGTCCCTAAATTTCTTAAATCTTAAATAAGACAATTGAAAAGTATTGTAAAGTAAGTAAACAGTAAAAAAAATTCAAGAGATGGTCAGCTTAGTGTATGTAAACTCTTGATCTGTTAAAATTCTGATTATCATGAATAAAAGCTGAAATGCATGTCTCTCTCTAATTCATTGTTTTACAATTACCTCTGATTTGATAAAAGTACATTCCCCAAAAAATTGACTTGACAAAAGAAATGCACGATAACATGAAATGCGTATTAGTGTGAAAAACTAAGATTGAATATCCGAGTTGTATGGATGTAAACTGTTAGCCTCAACTGTAATATAGTATTACGGGAAAAAATACAAAACTTCTTGTTGTTGTTTTGTGTGCTGCTACAGACTCCTGGCCCAGCTGAGAGATATGGAGATGGCTTTTGATGATTTCTTTGACAAGCACCACCTTAAACTTCAGCAGTACCTGCAGTTGCTGAGATACGAGCACAGTTTTCAAGAGGTAGTCTGGTTTTCTTAGCACAAAAACATTGCGAACAGAGCCAAAAAAGATTGTACTGGATGTCTATATCGGGCCCGTATTGTATCTCACAGATGGAGAGTTCTTTGGAGAAGCTGAGTGTTCAGGAGAGGAAGCTCACTGTTACAGGAGAAACACTTGCACTGACGGAGCAGATCATCAAAGAGCTGGACATGCTGGAGAAACGAGCCCAGGTAGCTTAAATACACTTTTAGAGAAAGGGTTCCTCAGTGGGTTCTTTGAGGAGCTAAGGGCTCTTAGCTGCTTTAAAGTGTTCTACTAGGAAGCCTTACTGCACAGATCCTTTAACCCTTTATAGAGCACTAAATTAAATTCAAAATCTCAACCCTAGAGTGTTATTAGAGGATATATTTTTCAAAGTTATTAATTTTTATTTTGCAAATCAAGGTCAATAAAGTTACTATATAGTGACAGTACATGGTTCCTTACCATTCTAGGGGAAAAATTTTCCAAAAAGTGTATAAATAAAAAAAAAAAAAAAAAAAAAAACACACTTAAAGGAAGATTATTTTATTTAAATTCATATAGAATTGTGGTTCTACAAGGCCATTTTGGATGTCCATTGAAGTTACCAAATATGGTTTCTTGCTCTATAGAGGGTTAAGGGTTCCCCAAGAGTGGTTGATAAAGAACGCTTTAGTGTTCTAGATTTGACCTCTTTATATAGAGTGTATATCTGTGTTATCAGTAGGGTTTGTTTGCAGTTGTATACTATATGGCCAAAAGTATGTGGACACCTGACCATTTGAACATCCCATTCTAGTTGTAGTTCCCCTTTGCTGCTATATCAACCTTCATTGTTCTGATAAGGCTTTCCAGTGGATTTTGAAGGATATCTGTTGGGATTTATCCATTCTGACACAAGAACATTAGCGAGATCAGGCACTGGTATCAGGTGAGGAGACCTGGTGTGCAGTCAGTGTTCCAGTTCAACTCTAACCATGCAAAGCATGTCTTCAAGCAGCTCGCTTTGTGCACAAGGGCATTGTCAAGCTGGAACATGTTTGGGACCCTTTGTTACATTGAAGGTAAACTGTAATTCGGCAGCATTCAAACACATTCTATTTACAGTGTGCATTAACGGTTTGAGGAGGACAAACCTGAGTGTGATGGACAGGTGTCCACAACCTTTTGCCATGTAGTGTATATGAGTGAAGAAGTAAATTAATTATGCCACTATATGCCATTGTGGTGTATAACAATATGCCATAGAAATAAATGTTAATGAGATATTTATAAATATTATTAATTTTAACAGCTTTCTTATGCCATAAATGGCGTCTTATTTTTTAATCTAACATTCTTTTCTGTGCTGTAAGGAGGAAATGACCCGGGCCCAGCTGATGATATTGCATGGCCACCAGTTGGCTGCAGGTCATCATTATGCCACGCCTCTGATCGTACAGCGCTGTAATGAGCTCCGACACCGCTGTGACACACTAAACTCTGCCATCAGTGCTAAATGCAAAACACTCATCCAAGTGCAGGCCTTACTGCAACACCTAGAGGAGGTCAGAATAACACACATGCTCTCTCTTCCTGCTTCTGTTAAACTCAGAAATCATCTTACACAAAGATTGAATGATTTTTTTTTATTTTTATTTTTTTGGTACATATTCCAGATCCATAAATGTAATTATTTCAGCTTTTTGTGTGTTTCCTGTGTGCAGGCCCAGAAGTGGTGTGATGATGGCACTTACCTCTTGGCCAATCAGCAGTTAGAAAAAGTTCACTCGAAAGAAGGAGCTCAGGCAGCTCTGAGTGATTTAGAGAAGTTCCAGGAGGGGGCACCAGCGCTCCTTAATGCTGGGCCAGACCTGCTCTTTATGGAATATGAGGGTGTTCTCACTCCTCAGTTACAGGTAAACATTCATTTTCATAGTCAATCTCTTGACTCATATATCTCTCTATATTTTATAAATATAGAAAAAAATATATCACTTTCTATATGTGCATCATTTTAGCGGGGAAAGTTGGCTGACATCAGTGTGTTCTGTCTCCATTTGTGTCCAGACTCATATAGAGAAGACCTTTGAGAAGTATGCCTCTGTACAGAATCTATTCCAGACTAGACAGACCTGCCTGAAGAAACTAGCAGACAAACATGTGCGGCCGGTACAGCTGGTAGCACCTCGACCAGAGATTCCGCCATGTTCAAAGTCCCCGGTCTTTTCCCCCAAACATGGTACACTGACTATATACCTATTTACCTACATTTACACTCGAGGAAGACTCAACCATTAACCAGTAGTGCCAACTAAACCAGTCGACTCATCCATTAACCAGTAGACTTAACCGTTAACCATAAGATAACATATCTACTAAGTCTAGAGAAATATGCTCCAGATACAGTAAACTCCCAACAGGGCTATTGACAAGATTTAGTAAATGCTTGTGAATGTTTACAACCACCATTATTTTTTTTATTTCTATTATTAATATTATTATTATTATTATTGTTGTTGTTGTTGTTGTTGTTGTTATTATTATTAAAGTGAGGAAGGAAAGCATAGTGACAAGTCATATACAGTGTAAAGTGGAGTGTCTCAGTGGAACTTTGGTTAATGCACACATTCAGTCTCTGCGGGGATCAGTGCCAGGAAGTTAGAAAGAAACCAATCAGTCTTATACTCAGGTGCAGGTACTAACACCTGCTGTATAGGATCACAGCAGGATCAAACCTGCTTATCTAGAAAACACATCAAGACCAGAAACTGGAGGCAGCTGAAAAGCCTCTTTGTAAATAATCTCTCATACCCAAGAGCAACAGGTAACATTGTTCTTAACTCTACATATTTACAGTTCTGTATACAAATACAGTGCCCTCCAAAATTATTGTCACCCCTTGTAAAAATTACTAAAAAGATTTAGAAAAAAAAAAAATCCATCTTTTGGTGAAGTAGCTTCATCACACACTGAAATTTATTTATTTAACCTATAATTGAAATGCATTTATTCAGAGAATAACAAATTGCTCATCAAGAATTAGTCATTTTCAACAAAAACACATTTGCCACATCTGGCAATGATTGTGAACGCAATGTCACTGAAGCATGTTTCCCATTTAAATTGTACATTTTTTTTGTTGGTTGGAGTGTGGAGGAACTTTACAGCCATAATCAATGACTTCGTGATTAACTGGGGAACAAATATGAGGTGACACAGAGGACAAATTCCCTTAGTCATCCTTTAATGTGGGAAAGAAAAGAGTTACACACAAGTCAAATGAGGGAGAAGTGTGCTGACCTTCATAAATCAAGAATGGTTATTATAAAATAAATAGCTACTCACTTAAAATACCCATTTCTACTGTTAGGGCAATAATAAAAAGATGAACATCAACTGATAAACATCAACTGGAACTGTTACAAACATCCCTAAGTTGTAAACCTGGGGTAAAATAAACCCCAAATTTATTTTACCCCCACATAAAAGTGAGGAGGATGATAAGAGATGGTAAGAAAAAAAAATCCCTGTGGCTCACTCTTGGTGAATTACAAGAAAAAAGTAAAATCTTGGGGTTACCAAGTCTCCAAAACCAACATCAGATGCCACCTCCATGCCAACAGATTATTTGGAAGGTTTCCCCGAAAATTCTATCAGTTAACCAAAAATGTAAGTGCCTGGAGTTTGCTAAATGCAACTGTAACTGTAACTAGAAACGGTGTGCAAAATTCCTGAAGAAATTTTGAGATGGGTGGTGCTCGGTGCCAACATGCTAACACTAACACCACCAGAGGCCTCGTGTTGCGGTCACAGAGCGTCATGGCAAGTCTCATCTCAATCGGAGCATGTTAGCGTATTAGCATGCTAGCATGCTAACGGGCTAATGATGGCACCACCATAGGTCATGTGGGCATGTAACAGACCAGTGTGGCAAGTTCCACGTCAATAGGTGCATGTTAGCATATTAGCATGCTAGCAGGGTAATGCTAACACCACCAGAGGTCATGTGGGCATGTCACAGAGCAGTCTGCCAAGTTTGAGCGCAATCAGAGCATGTTAGCATATTAGCATGCTAACGGGCTAAAGCTAACACCACCGTAGGTCACGTGTGCATTTAACAGACCACCCTGGCAAGTCTCGCCTCAATCTGAGCATGTTAGCATATTAGCATGTTCGCATACGGGCTAACGCTAACACCTCTCTCTTGACCCTGTCCTCTGTGGCTGAGCGGTCTGTCCGAGTGAGCAGGTTGCGTGGTTTTGCGGCCTTCGGAAGGCCTGGAAACCACGCCTGAAAAATCCGTTTTGTGGCACGTTTTCTGGCCACTGCGCGGCCAGCTAAGGTGGCGTCGACACGTGGCGAGTGTCCAGTAGAGCGGCTGAAGGTCCTTTATGAATGTGCACAGCGAGCGGGGTATTGCGGCCTTCACAAATTTTTCGCCCCCCCTATCGGTCACCGAAGGTCGCGTCGACACGTTCCATGTATCCAGTCGACCGGCTGAACAGTCTCTACGAGCTCGAGCAGGGTCGGCGGAGCAGTGGCCTTCGGCCGCAGCTCCGCTCCCCGAAAACCCCGAAAAAAGCAACAGTAATATGGGTGGTTTCACCACCCATAACTATAAAGAGCAATGGTCTCAGATGCCCTGCTCTGTATTCTCCAACCTTAAATGTTATAGGAGAGAACTGATATAAGTGCTGTTTTATTGAAAAGGGGAGGTTGCGTGAAGTATTAAATGCAGAGGTGCCAATACTTTTGTGGCACATGTGATTTGGCTGAAAATGATTATTACTCGATTAGGGATCTTTGTTATTTTAATAAATAATCTTTGTTTTTTTTTCGTACACAAGGTACTAATCTTTACAAGGGGTGCCAATAATTTTGGAGGGCACTGTATGTATCAGCACAAATTTCATTATATGTGCATGAATTATTAGAATAGAATTTGACCTTTATTTTATTAATATTAGCAGGCTAATGTTGTGCTTTCAGTATGTCTTTACTCATCTGAGATTTTATTTCCTCCAACTTTTTTTGGGGGGGGGAGAGTTATTTTATGGATATTTTTCCTGCTCCACAGATCTCAATTCAAGTATAAAATTCACCTTTGACTTCACAGGCAAAAGAGCGACAAGGAAAAGCCCAAACTCTATTAAGGTAACAGAGTCAGACGGAAGTATCATGTAACATGCGATACAGTTGACTGCTTCATTTACAACAAAGACGTTCGACACTTAATATGTGCATGTTAGGCTATATTTGACTTGGATGTATTTATAATAAGATGTTTTTGTGTGTGTGTCAGATTGAGGTGTTACATGACTATCAGAACCGCAACTCGATGTCCTACGTTGTGGATGGTGAGGATGGAGCAGACCTGCTGAAACAGTGAGTCTGCTCTGTTTTTCTCTATGTGACAGAAAAATACATGTTAGTCTTTATTTATTAACATATAATAAACACATCACGGTTGAATTCGCAAATCTGATTGGTTGAAAGATTGCTAATTCACAATGACTTATTCGGTGGATGCTCCATATAATCTTAAAATGAACTTATTAAAAATTTGTTGATTTTTAAGAAATAGAAACAAATATGTTACGATGAAGCTTTCTTATGGTTAAGCTTTCTTATTAACACTTATGGTACCGATGCCATGCTTTGGAACAGTCAGTATGTTTTTTGCCACAGGAAATTCTTCAGGACCTTCAAGAATTTGTGCTTTCTATTTTCTTGGTAACATCACAGACTTCATGTTTCCCAGATTTAAATGAGATAATATTTCTCTTTTGGCTGCTATAATGTCCTGTAAGTGAGAACAGAAACTAACTTGTCTCGTTGCTGTTTCACAGCATTAAATGTAACTAGAGATGCATTTCCACAAGAAATATGAGTGAGATTGCTTCAAAGTGCAAAAACAAAAAAAAGAGAGATGAGTGCAGCTCACGACAGGGTTAGGGTTAGGGTCCGGATTAGGAAACGAAGCTTGGTGGCTCGGAGATGAAGCGTGACCAAGCAGGATGACGTTGATTACAAAACCGTATTTATTTGATTGGGGACAAAAATGCATTGCTCCCAATGGGAGAAAAATGAATGGATGAAAAACACGAAAAAGACAAGTGCAGGTCATGTGAGTTGGCCTGAGATGTCATCTTATGTTTGGTGGCTCTCTGATGAAGCGTGGCTGAGCAGGAAGACTTTGATTCCGAAATTCCATTCATTTCAATGGGGGGGGGGGGGGATAATAGGAAAACAATGGAATGAGTCCATCTTTCCAAAAGCTACACTATATGGCCCAAAGTTTCTGGATACCTGACCATCACACTGATATATGGTTCTTCCTCAAAGTTGGAAACACACAATTGTCTTGGATGACTTTCCCTCCACTGCAACCACCAGGCCCAGATCATGTTCCAGCATGACAATGCCGCTGTGCACAAAGCAGTGTCCATGAAGACATGATTTGGAAGGGTTGGAGTGGAAGAATTGAAGTATTCTGTGCACAGCCCTGACCTCAACTCCTGTGCGCACCTTTGGGATGAACTGGAACACCGACTGCACCCCAGGCCTCCTCACCCAACATCAGTGAAAGACCTCACAGCCACACTCCAAAATCTAATGGAAAGCCTTCCAAAGGGCAGATGAGTTGAAGTTAGTTTGGGGATAATATCACGAAAACTGCAGAGAAGAAGAAGGACAAAATAATTGGTCCAATGGAAAACAACAGTGCTTACTTACACAATCACATTAAGTGTAAACAGCTGTATATATGATATGTCAAATTAGACATTCTAATTCATAATGAATTGCTGTGGTCCAAGACGAATAATACACCTTGGGACATGCTGTTAAGAAATTAATCAACATCCTCATTGTGTTTATTCTTTACATAGTTACATTTTTAAATGAGTAACATATATCAGTACAAAAAGGATGTGATTAGCAAACCTAACCAACAAGAATAAGGACCAGCGATAAAATAAAGGCTATAACACTTCTCTGGGTCATTCTTCTGTTAATATTACAGTAAATTGGATGTCTCCTAATCCTTCCATTATTATCATCTAGCCATCTGTCCTTTTCACTTTTTTTTTTATTTATTTTTTTGCACTAAATGGTGACCTGCTTTAACATTTCTGTTTAGTGAGTACTGAAGAACAAATATGTACATTTTCATTCACCTGGATGTGCGTGTGTGTGTGTGTGTGTTTGCTTGTGTGTGTCTTTGTATGTTTGTGCGTGTTCTACGTGCATTGTTCTTTAGTCGTGTAATGAGGGAGCTGATCGAGACAGAACGAATATATGTAGAAGAGCTTCTGAATGTCTTGCTGGTAAGAATGCTGAAGATGATAATTATTATTATTATTATTTTTTTAAATTGGATGTGAAATTTGATTGTGTTAAAATTACACAATTGAGCTGAGATTCTGCTGCTCGATGCGGGAACTGTGTTGCAGGGCTACAGGGCAGAGATGGACAACCCCTCCCTGTCTTCTCTCCTGCCCACCAGCCTGCGCAACAAGAGAGATATACTGTTTGGAAACATGCCTGATATCTACAATTTTCACAGCAGGCAAGGCCACACGCAAACACGCACGTCGTCTTTAAAACTTTCTCATGCCACAGCTGATGAGCAGCGTGTAAACTAATCCAGCACATGGGTGATAAGTAATCCCTGTTTCCTCTGAGATAAAAAATAAAAAATAAAAAAAAACCCACACACACTCACCAGCTCAGTGGCTCAGAGCTTCCTATTTTCTCATACACCTTTATTGCTTTTTTTTCACCCCCACTTTCAAACGCAACTTATCATGTTCGCTCAGCTCCATTTGTTAGTGCCTTTGAGACCAGTTTCTCCTGCTGGGTATCTAGCTCTGCTGGGCAGGATTGGCAAATTGGTTGCCTGCGTGAAGATGTTCTGCCAATTAAAGCATCTTAATTATCACTTAATAGCCGCTGGTGAAATAAGGATTTGAGCAAGCCAATGAGAACACAGCTGGAGGAGTGTGGAGCAGCCAGGGGGGGTTCTGGCACACTGCTGCTTGTGCACTCTGTATGAATTGGAAAGTTAAGCGCTTTAATGTGACTCAGTAGTAGAAATCCTGGCCCTTATTTCATATATGCTCATGTTTTTGTTTTTACTGCAAGAAATGCATGCATGTCTTGATAATGAGAGTCAGTATGTCCATTGGCAACCAGTCAGCCCTCTGAGGATATCTAAAGTTTAATTAAATGTTGTCTCAAATGCCTCAATGCCTCAATGTTGTCTCAAATGTGTGTGATGAATGGCCTGTGTTCTCCAGAGTATTCCTGCAAGACCTGGAGAGCTGTTTGGACACGCCTGAAGCTGTGGGAGCATGTTTTCTAGAACGGGTACGGCATGATGTCTGTAATTTAACAACAGCATGTCAAAACCTATCGTGATGTCTTATATCTATAATGGATCCATAGTACATTTTGTTTGTTGTGTGCACTTTGCCTTTCAGAAAGAGAACTTCCAGGTGTACGAACGTTACTGTCAGAATAAGCCGCGATCGGAGTCCTTATGGAAGCAGTTTTCTGACTGTGCCTTTTTCCGGGTATTGAACCGACATGTTTTAATGTAATGCTACCAAGTATTTGACATTTAGTCTGATTTCATATTAATGACAAGCAAGTTTCCTCTAACTCTTAACTATTTATAACATTTCATGCAAGATTTGAATTCTTAATTCGCTAAAAGCTTTGATGAATACTATAATTTTTCTGTATTAAATAATACATTGGTGCATACTACCAAAATCACACTTATCTAATATTTCCTGTTATAAGATTACAATAACCTAATTACAAGATTACCATATATATATATATATATATACACACACACACACACACACACACACACACACAGTACTGTGCAGAAGTCTTAGGCATCCTATTTTTTTTGCGTACAAATAGTGTTATAGATTACATTTTATGAATTCTGCCTTATTGATTCAGTACAACAATTCATATTCCCAAACATTATTTTCCAAAAAATAATAATAATAATTGTAAGCATAAAAATGTTTGTATGTCAGTAAAGAAAGCAACATATGTAAGAG
>JAOVYU010000042.1:16907012-16909512 GCA_025674565.1 Synodontis membranacea
ATATATATATCACACCCCTCCCTTATTCTTCCTTCTCGAAACAAGACCCACCTTCCAATGACTGACAAAAGGACCAGCAGTTTGTTTGGTAATCTCCTGCTACTGCCAGCATTTCAGCACAAGTTAGGAGCTACAATACATGGCTTTTCCATTTTCTTCCTCCTCCACCTCTGAGAGGTTAATGGGGCGCACACAAACACAAGCACACGCACGCACACACACACACACATACACACACACACACACACACACACACACACACATGCACAGGTTGCCAAAGAAAACCAAACATATGGCTCATCCTGATTCTTTTTCGAACAGACTTAAAATATGATGTTAACAATAATTGTGTCTATAGACTGGCTATAATATGGCCTTCCATACACAGACATGGATCTGAGGTGCTGATTCTTGTATATTTTACATGCACAGTTCATACTTTTAAGCTGAATACCCTTCCCAAGTTCTCTGAGAGCTTTAGGGACAATAACATGTAATTCAACAGTTCAGCATTTCATTTCACAGCAAACTGTGCAGTTCTGCAGCTTTCTGGCCCCCGAATCATTTTAAAAGCACTTGAAACAAAACTAAAGGTCACAGAACCTTCTGAATATTGTGTCTAAAAAAAAAAAAGGTCCTACTGAATAAGCATTTGGGAGACAGTTGGTGTATTATTAACACATGGATGCATGAAGATCCTTAATTAAGTCATGAGAGTCTGAGATTGACGTACAAGTTGACTTGAAACATGCACACTTTTTTTTTTTTTTTTTTTTTTTTTTTTTTTTAATTTAATACATCTGAGCTTTCCATTACAGAAGGTTCTACCGCAGACATGAAATGTGCCTACTGGGTTCAGCGCATAATTAAATATTGATTGTGGACTTATATGAATTTACCACATCAAATCAAGCCCCCAGTTGGGCTGTCTTTGATATGCTGGCGTTTGAAGTGGAAATGAGTTTGGTGAAGCAGCAGGACCAACTCCAAAGTGAAACATTTCTTTACGGTGCTAATTTATTTATTTTGCAAGTAAGTTCTTACTTTACGCCTCAGAATGCTATGCCAGCCTCCAACAATCTGTAATATCTTTGTGGCATGGACATTGCACACTAATATTTCCAGGTTAATGTTCCTGAAGAGCTTTAAATTATGCACTACATTGTAAATGTAACAACTTTAGCACTTATGGACAATTTTTTATATGGACAATTGTAATATATGTATAAATAAATGATTTTTTTTTTTTTTTTTTTTTTTAGAAGTGCAATATTAATTGGAGAGTTCTAAATCTTTCTCTGTCTCTGTCTCTCTCTCGTTCGCTCTCTGAAAAGCCCCTGAAATGGTTGAAAGGCCTTGATCGGCGACGGGGGAGATCCAGCGGTCTTTCTGAACTGGGCCATAAGGCTTTTTAGGCGCACACAATCAAAAAGTAGGCTTCGAGTGTCAGATATTCTCAGCATACCACATTTCTTCTCTTCCTCTGAAGTGTGCGAGTTCAAAGCTGCAGCACTGCTTGCCTTTTGAGCTCTGCGAGATGAATTTATCAAGTGATTTCTGCCTGTCCAGTAGGGGAAAGGGGGAGGGGGGGTGTTGCATGACATGCATTTAGAATCTTGTCCCATTTTTATGCTCTGTTTAAACAAATGCTTAAATATACAATTTTGTACAATTGTCAAAAAATGATTGAATGGGGAGTAATCCGCTCACGTGTTAATAGACGTTTTATTTTTCTCCTTTTCACATATGAAAATCAATCCCATTTACACCTCATATTAACATTGTCCTATTTATCAATTTCTTATTTTTGTCCTTTATTAAGTATTGTCATCAATGCTGTCAGTAGTTCTAAAACTGCAGTTCATTTAAGAAGCCATTCATATGGAGAAGTTGTCAACAACTCCAACAAAACTTTGAAGCATTATGTGGTCATTTATTTGTGCTTGGCTCTTTGACACAGTCGACAAAAGAATCAAACGCATAATAGCTATATTGAGCTAGATGCTCAAACAATAGTTTACACTACCAGCCAAATGTTTTTGCACACGCTAAGATTTTCAAATGTTTTAATTTTTTATTTATTTATTTATTTATTTACTTACTTACTTACTTACTTACCAGAAATCACTGATTTAGTACCTTTATTAGCAAGAAAATTATCTTTGATTCATCACGTAATGTCCTTTAGCAGTTATAACAGCAGAGCAAATTCGAGGTGTTCTTTCTATAAAGGACATTAAACACTGATCAGTAAGTTGCTTTGCCTTGATCTTTATGTCCAGTTCATCCCAAACTAACTCTATGGGGTTCAGATCAGGTGACTGCAGTGGCCAGGCCATTAGTTTTAGCTTGTCTTTTTTTTTTTTTCCTTTCCCTTTTAAATAGTTCGGAGACAATCTGGAGGTTGCAGAAGTTTATGAAATAAATGGAAAAGTAGCAAAAATTTTGATGTGCAAAAACTTTTGACTGGTAGTGTACCCATCATGGACAAGCATCATTA
>JAOVYU010000042.1:16914512-16919143 GCA_025674565.1 Synodontis membranacea
GGTGAAGGCCATGTGGCTTTCTGTGCAGGTCTGATGTACAGTACTGATGCACTGTCTTCAGGAAGACTAATGTCAGGATGTAGATGTGGAGGTTGATTTATAAAGCAGCGTCTTTCTGGCACCGTCTCCAATTAGACAAGTGGCCAGGCTGGGGGCGGCAGCCTGCTGCTGTAGATAAGAAACACCAGAGAGCTTGATGGTACAACACTTCTTCATCAGAGAAAAGCAGGTGGAGAGCAGAGCAACTGGCCTTCTCTGCTCCTTGTTTGTTTTCTTGTGCCTCGCTAATCGGGGATTTCAGCGACGAGCTGTGGCTGTTGTTTCAGGCTTGTGAAGAACCTGGCTATTTAAAGGAACATTGGTGTTTTTCAACATAAACATTAGCCATCAAAAGCATACTACACCACCACCACCTGTAGTATGTGCTATTAGTACTGGCACGTTTTTTGCATAATTCCCTGTAATGAGAATAGTATAGAAAACCTGTTTACTTGCAATGATTTATAATGGAAGTCGATGGGCAATTGTTTAAAATATGTGACTATCAGAAATTCAAAAACTACAGTAGTTACACCCCAACAATAAAAATATAGCGTGACACAGACAAGAGATTATATCTTACCATGGTATTCTGTAATTTTATCCAACTACCTGGAACAGTACAATAAAAGGTAATTATATTTTCTGATTCTACATTTTCAAGATTTTGGGGTATCCATGTGTGATCAGATGCATAATGGTAGTCACAGCTCTGAAAACCCTAGACCTTCAATAAAGTCACAAAGAGACTGCATGATGCAGCTATTGTTCCTTTTCTCCTTCTCTCCTTGTTGACACGCTGGACCTCATATTCACAGTGACGCTATCTGCGTAACAGCTTGTGACTATGGTTGGAGCTAGAGGTAACCTGTCCTCCTAATCTGGCCCTTTTATATAATTACACCTGCTTGAAGGGTTTTCATCCTTTTTTTATGGTCAACAATCACTTTAGTACAAAGTGATGAGAATGTTCCAGGGACTCTTGGCCATATGACAACAACAATACTTATATCAAATAATATATCATATTTTCAGCTCAACAAACAGTATGTGCAGAGTACTGGCTTGGGCCTTTAAGTGTTGCCACATAGCTGGAAGCACACACGTGTATAGGAAGCCTGTAGCAATTTCCCTTCACTGGAAGGGGCCTGAAACTGTTCCGCCATTCCAGTAGCACTGTGCACAAAGCAAGGTGAATGAAGACACTGTTTTCCAAGATTGAAGTGGAACAACTTGAGTGGCCTGCACAGATCCCTGATCTCAACTCCAGGCCTCTCAGGGGGCTATGTCTGGAAAGGGATTACTGTACCAAAAAAGCACATAAAGGTGTCAGGGTCAGGTGTCCACAAACCTTGGCCATGTAATGTAACTCAGTAAACAAACTAGTGGGCTCCCAAGTAGAGAAACAGAAAAGTATTTGCTGTGTCTTTGGGAAACTGCAAATTTGAATCCTGACAATGCCACAGGTATTTATGGCTAGGAAAAAAAACGAATAAAACTGGTCATGCTTTCTGGGTGGGAGGGATGGCATGCGCTTTGTCCCATGTCAATGACAGTGACTAGCCAATAATGGCATAAGTTTCCCACATCACATAGACAGTTTCTTACACTGCCCTGTGTCAGAGCATGAGCAGCAGTTTGAAAAGATATGGTTGGCCTGTCTCAAAGAAACCTTCACCCTCCCCATTCAATAGCTGTCGTCTGATAGCAGAGATCCGGCTGGAGGATGGAATGTACTGTAGTAACCATATAAACATGCTGTAAGTCATGCAAGAGACCAAATTCACTTTGCTATTTCTTTAAGCTTTTTTTCCCCATAAAATTGTATGCATCATTAGTGCTATCTAGTGTTTGGTTGTTAACATTTTTTTTTTTTCTTTTTGCTGAAAATTTCAGCTTCCTCTGACCATCTGCGTAAATTTAGGCTGAGACAACCTTTGCCAGCTGGTAAGTTACTTACCACCATACTTATTAGTAACTCAACTGATCCACAAATGGATCATTTCTTTAAAGGTTTATTTTCTTAAAATAACTTGTATGGTGTATCAGTAGTAGTGGTAATTTCAGAAACCATTCTTCCCAGTCCTTTCCACTGGCACTTACCAGCTGGCAAAGATGGTCTACCAGCTCAGCCTGTGTTTTGGCAGCTGGTCAGACTAAGCCGGATTTTTTTTTTTTTTTTTTTTTTTTATGGTAGTGATGGAATTTACATTTATCATTGGATTTGACAGTCACCCAGAACTGGATGTATGAACACCAATGTTATGAAGTACTCTGTGTGAGCACATTTGTCATGCGGTTTCTCCTCTTGTGCTCAGAGACTGAGTCATGTAGCATGAGCTGCAGTAAACTCATTCGTTGTACAGTGTCAACCCGGCTGAAGCAATGCAAATCCGTTTAACTGTTCGGTTTCCATGCAGGCCTGTTTCAGGTTCTGTTTTCAGTGGGCAGTGGAATGGGGAAGAAAAAAAAAAAAGAACACACCCTGCCATTCCAATAGGGAAGAAATTCCTCCTTTATACTGAATATTAATCAGAGGATAGCTTAACTCCTTTAACCATGAGATAAAAAGAGAAGTCACATGAATTTCACATGTAACATGATTTTGAATTTCCCTCAGTTTTAAAGAAAGTGTTTCATGTTCGTATGCAATATCTGTGTGATGTGACGTCGTGTCAGGGCACAACATGTGATCCTATAAATTTGCAAGCTGTCAAGTCATCGCGTGCATATAACCTTCTCATGGGATATGTACATGATCATTTTCATATTGGTTATTCCTGTTAAAATAACAATAATTATAATAAATAGTACATAGTAATAATCTATAGTAAATTGGTGTTTTAATATCTTTTTAATAACTCTAATTTAAATGTACTTTATTCTCATACTGTAGTTTCCTGTTTCAATTGTTGTCAGATCAAATCTGCCTTGAAGAACAGTGTAAATGGAAATTGGGTTGAAAATGCAATTGGGTTGAGTGTACTGTATCTTTAAGCCTTCACAGCCCAGTGAGACTGACTGTGATGTATAGTGTTGCATTGCTGATGGTATCTGGAAAGAGATGACAGCGGTGCAACCATACTGCCTATGGGTTGATTTATGACCAGCCTCTCCAGAACTCTTCAAAACATAGCACTACTCTGTGTACTTTATCTCTGTCTGGTCATTCAGGCGTATTCCGAGAAGTGATATCAGCATGTCCACTCAGTGGCAGTATTAGACGCCACATTGTCAGCTCCTATTTTATGACACATTTTACCACGTGGCATGCAATTTATGGCTTTTCGAAGCATTCTTTTATCAGCAAATAAATGTTCGCAGAAGTTCATCCTAAAATGACAATGTTTAAGATGCCCAAACAAGTCACAAGGAGAAACAGTGAGCCTATTTAGAAAAGCTTTCTGGATGAAGCTCCCTCATGAAACTGGCTGAGAGGATGCCAGGTGTGCGCAAGACTGATAAGAAATGTAAAATCATTTTGATTGACACCATTCTTGGTCACATAATTCCATATGTTATTTTATGGTGCTATTGTCGACATTATTATTATTTTGCAATAATAAAATATATTAAAAATGAAGAAAACTCTATATTATGTAACGATTTATGTCTTCAAGTCTGTTACTTATTGTACAAGGTGGAATTATTAGGATAGCATTAAGTAAGTAGTACTGTGTCTGGGTTTTATATAATGAGGACAATGACTGGTTCATGTTCTCCTTAGAAGTGTCTGATTTTTCTCTGGAGGCTGTAAAGCAAAAGATCAGCTTAAAATCAAGACAAAATAAATGGCTGTAGACGTACTAATCTAGCTACTTCGCTGGAAAATAAAACTTTGTAATGATAAGGATGTACAATTAAAGTTTCACCAAACTGAATGTACACCACGAGAATATGAAGCAGAAGGTGGGACTTTTTCAATATAAGGAATTAGATGAGGGACAGGACCTGAGGCTAGATAGAAGCATCTGTGGATGTGTTTTCAATCATAGCACTGAAATGAGCACAGGTTATTAATCAAGTGACGATGTAATTTTGTAGATTTGTCAGTTTTGGTGACTCTTCGACTGAAGGGTTATAGTAGTGTATAGAATTGACTATTAATCTGCTGGTTGAGGAATTGCTCCTAGATGCCTGTTGATGAAGTTTGAACACTGTCTGGACTGAATTCATGTTCTGCTTCAAGTTTAGTAAGCGACCCATAGGGTTAATGAGTAATATCGGTTTCTAAATTCAAGAACGTAGTCTGCTTTATTGCTTATCACTATTTTATACATGAAAATGCCTATGCATTAGTAAATAAGACTTATATACTGTAATACATCATGCATTCGCGTTTCTGTATTCGCGACTTTGCAGATTCGCGAATTTGAACCTGACTAATTTACTGTACATTCGCGTTTTTTTCACACATCTGTGAAATCCTCAAAGAGCCTGGCATTAAACGATAACTGTCACACACGTCACTGCGCGCCGACCCGGAAGTAGACTTCCGAATTTCTTCACCTAAAACTGCCTGTTAGTTCTCCCTGTCACTAGAGGGCAGTAAACTCTTTGACTGCTATAAAGACGAACTGTACGGAGCTGTA
>JAOVYU010000042.1:16927893-16939938 GCA_025674565.1 Synodontis membranacea
GTATGTAAAAATCCAGTTTCTGGACTAAAACCCTAAAGTTTAAACCCTAAAGTCGCCTTGGGGAAAAGATTTGAACAGGCCTCTTGTTGCTCCTAAAAATAGCAGCTTGCAGCGTTTTCTCACATCAGGAGGGGGAAAAAAATCACCATTCGGTCAGCTGATGAAAGCGGAGTAGTTCTGCAACCCATTACATTGTCCTGTAGTTGTCAAATGCTGACAGAGTAGGTATTTCCTTCAGTACCAGCCTTCTTTACCAGTTTGGAAAGAGAGAAGAACATCGGTCTGTCTTCCTCTTTGTACTTTTTTTTTTAACAGAGCATCTATATAACTGCAGTCATTTCCTCGTTAATTCAAAAGGTAAGGAGCAAAAGATCTATTTCCAAAGAAGGCTTAGAACTCTGTCTGTTTCAGTGCGCATGGCTTTGCGTGGAAATGCACAGTACTGCACTGACTCTGGTTTTAGCACTGCATATGAAATACACGTTTTGAGGTGAAAATTATTTCACTTTTTTTTTTTGGTATATGTTTAATAACTTCTTCAGCATCTGGAAGTTATGGAATAAGAAAAAAATGTTTTTGAACCAGAGATCTGTGAGTAAATTTATTCATAAAGAAGACTGTTCGGTGATTTCTTTACCGTTGTTATTTATTTATTTTAAAGCATTTCTCACTTCTTGGTTTTCCAGAGCGACAATCGCACGCATGATCATTCCTTGTGTTCTTTACGCGTCAGGTGCTTTGTTCCGCGCTTTGCGCTTTGTTATGCGGTGGTTACGACACATGTTGCGCATTTATTTGTCTCGACCATTGTGAGTCTTGTATAGAGTAGTCTACACTGCATTTTTATTGTTAGTAGTAGTAGTAGTAGTACAGCACATCTGTCTTTGAGTCCTCGATCCTGACCCATGCACAGTGCTTTGCAGACCCCATCCTCAAATCCCAGCTAATTAAAATTCCACTAATAACCTTTCGCATCTCGTCGTTTGCGTTTCGTCATCAGTCTGTTTTTGCCCCTCCTGCCTAAAAACAGCCCATCGTTGGGGGTTAGGATGTAGACAAAATACCCTGTTGCATTGTCTGGAAGCAAGTGCGATCCCATAGGCTAGGTCAGTGCAAATTGGCACCGTAGGCTTTATTACAATCCCTGTTAAGGCTATGAGATCATTTCTTCTGTAGATTCGGAAGGTGGTTCCTCCGTTTTTTGGCTCGTGTGTCACAGCTTACGTCGTGTGACACTCGGTGGAACCCCCCTCTTTCCTCCTCTCGTCGCTTTTTTGTTCGCTCGCTCCTGCTTCAGAGGAGAGGGGGTCGCGCTTTTAGATGGAACAGAGCGACGTGCGCGGCGGATGCGTCTTTTTTTAATGTGACTGTGCATTGATGTAGGAGGCAATGTGGACGGGATAAGGTAAGCGAATTGTTTCTGACACGCACAAAATTTGAATTGGAATTTATTTGATATCCGTGAGAAGGGTTTACTGTTGACTCGAGAGCCAAGGCGCGCTTTTGAAACTCGCCGTTTTTTGTGCAAAAAAAAAAAAAAAACAAAAAAAAAACAGCTGTAGATTCCTGGGCACTGGGAGAGAGCATCAGCTAGCCTCATACTGCGCTTCTTCATTCACATGTCAACAAATGAATGACTTGTATCATCTCTCAATCTGTTTTTCGCAGAGCCTTTATCTCATTGCCTGGCACCTTTGTTTTGGATTTGGCAAGGATCGAATAGAAGAAAGAGCTCAAACAACGGGGGGATTTCGATTCCAGTTTAAATCGGGGAATTACGCGTCCAAACTGGGATCTATGAGCGCAAAAGTGGCGAAACCTAAAGAAGAAAAGGATGCTTCCAAGGGTAAGAGGCGAGGCTTGCGATGCTCGAGCGCTGCCTCTACATCCTTCGGTTTAAAGCGACCGTGGTTCTTCACCCTCCTTCCCCCACCCCAACTTCATTGCATTGTCCTTCCAGGCTTCTGAACACACACACACACAAAATCAATATAGGCTTTTATTATCAATGCCATATGCCTTTTTTTTTGTACTCAGCGCTAATTTATTTTTAAGTTGCAAAAGGTGGATAATTGAATACCTATTGGGCTTTCTGTGTTTAGTTCCGTTGATTAAAACGCACGAAAATATTCATTCATTCTGTAGCATGCAGGAAGATAATAGCATCACTGTGATGTCACTTTAATCCAGAGGCTGTAATGTCACAGGTAGACGACCCTGTGGAATTCCCACAAACATCTCTTTTACGCACTTCGTCGCAGATTTTGGCAACCAGACTGAACAATAAAGGAAATTCTGCTCACACTCTCGCTGATGTGCGATGACGCTGTGTGTTTACTGCGCAATGAGCCATTGCGTAGAAGCGTTCTGCGCGTCGCTCGAGCCGACCGTAAACTGGCCCGCCATTGCCATGGCGACGGGGAGGCTGCGGGGTTGCCAGAGAAACCGAGGCTCTTTATCGACCGCACGCGTTCTTCAAACACGTTTTTTGCACGTTAGGCTATAAATAAAAGTACACCACTGACCCAATAGTTGGGCTAAAATCATTGACAAAAAAAAAAAAGTAAAATAAAGAAATAAAATGTATTATTAAAAATGTCAGTTTAAAACAGGATTTTGAACAAGCACAAACACTCTCTGCTTGCAGGCCAGAACACATGACCTGTTCAAACCGTAGTTTATATTCAAGACTGGTGGAATGGTTGTGGATCTATCGTAAACACCAGTGTACCTACTTGCATTTTTATCCATATCGTTGCTGGCATCTTGAAATGTCTATTTCTACAGTATATGCTCAGGGAAAACACTGTCTACTGGGAACTGTGAAATAGTCAATGTCTCTTTTCCTTCAAACAACAACCGTGGCCTTTTAAAACACCTCTGATTATTCGAAACCTTTGCAAAACGATTTCTTTAGAGTAGTTCTTCTTTACAATTGAATTTCTTCTCACTGTTATAGGGCGTACTTCCAAAAAACTGTTATAGGACGTACTCTGTTTGAAAACAGCATTACTGAATTAGTTTCGGACCACGCGACAGAATAAAGCTCAGAATTTTTCTGGTTTGACAAATGTCACCTATAATCATAGCTGATGTCCCACCTGCATGCTCTAGAGTGGATGGCTCAGGAATCAGGCAGTGGCTGTGTGATTATCTGGGCAGACAGCACACGGAGGACACTTAAGTGCCACATATTTTCTGGTTGATGAATTGATCCAGACACGGAGCCAAAGCAATAGATATTCCTAGAACAGTTTAGAGAAGCTTTATTAATTATAAAGCAGCAAAGGTGCTTTATATAATGCTCTGACACCTGCTCTAATCTACCATGCTGAGTGGCTGGCTGCTGCTACAGTGGAATTTAATTCCTGCTGTGAGTATGTAAGAAACACCTGAGGCGAAATGTTGGACCTCGAGTCCGCATTACTACAGAAAAGCACTGAAAAGAGCTTATTCTGTAATTGCTCCTTAACGACATTTTAATTTGCTGAAATACTGTGTAAAAAATGCTAGCGTTTGAAGTAACTGCAAACCTTCGTCTGTTTTAAACTATGATAAACTCTTACGCTGCAAAACCTCATTGGAACTGATGTTACTCTGACTGCGCAGCCCTTAAGGAACACTCCATCCACTTCAGAGACCTGCCACTTTGCATCAACCACCCTGCTTGCTGACATGTTTGGGAAATTTTCTGGGCCTGTCACTTTTGTACATCACTAGACAGTCAATGGAGGTGAGGTTGTGGTACAAGCTCACGTCTGTCAGTAGACCATGTCCTTAACCTGCCTGTTCTCCTACACGTGTTCAGAAATAACAGACGTTCATTTCCTGACAGATTCAGTTCTTCCGTCCTACGTAAACAGTACTGCTCTGCTTGAAATTCATTTTTAGCCAAGTAGCCAGAGCCAGACAGCAAGGACACTTGTTGTTTAGCCTGCAGGTTAAGAAGCTAATCTAATCTAAAGCTAAGCTAAACTAATGGTACATCATAATAACAAGTCACAAAATAACCCATTTTGATTAAATAGCATCTTATACCTTTATTACTTTCGATATAGCACTTGTTACCTACAGTATTTAATATCAATTTTACTTTTCTTATATGCCTATATTATTTTTATATTATAATATATTATATGCCTATTAATTATTTTTCATCTCACTTTGGGTATACCAAGCTATATAAATCCAGTATATTATATGACTTTACATATAATATACCTGCTTCATTTAGATTGGTATTTGGGGTTTTACATACAGAGACCTAGTCATAACACCCATATATGGGGCTTCCCAAAACTCTTGCCACAAAGTTGGGAGGATACAGTTGTCTAGAATGTGTGTGGTTTTTTTTTTTTGTTAAACCATTAAGATTTCCCCTTCACTGGAACGAAGAGGCCCAAACTTGTTCCAGCATGACAATGCCCCTGTGCAAAATGCGAGCCTCATTACGACATGGTTTGCCAAGCTTAGTGTGGAAGAACTCAAGTTGCCTGCACAGATCTCATCTGCACTGAACACCTTTAGATTGAACTGGAATGATGGCTGTACACCAGGCATTCTTACCTGTTATCAGTGAGTGACTTTTTCCCCCCTCTTTGGGTGAATGGGCAAATCCCCTTATCCACATTCTGAAACCAAGTGGAAAGCCTTCCCAGTATAATGGAGGCTGGTATAACAGAATAGTGGAAGCATCTCATATTAATGTCCGTGGGTTTGGACATTGGGCTTCGAAATGGGTCCCTGGGTTCAATACTCACATGTCTACATACTGTTGGCGATAAAATGTACATACCTATGTGTACCTTGAAACTTAACCATGCTACAGCTGTGAAGATGAGCCAGGACTATAGTCCATATGTTAATATTTACGGTATACTCTTTATCCAACAGTTAGTTCCAGTTCATTAATTTATCCGAACGAGAGGCATTAGAAGAATGCTAAGATTTAGGTTAACTCGGACATTTCATTGTTTGTACACTACACTACATTAGAGTTAGTGACGTTGTTAGTGAACATGGCAATCAATACATTTTTCTTGAATGTAACTGACTTAAAATTTGAAAGCTTGCAAGATGAAAATAAAAAGGAAATTTGGGAAGCCAATTTCACTAGATGCACCTTTAACAGGAATGTACAAAGCATTGTAACGTAGCTAGCCAGTTAGCAGATAGGCTGTTAGTAGATTTGGTTTCTTCAGGACCTATTTCTTTTCGAATAGCAAAAGGAACCACAAAGTTTTGGCCACATTGTGCCCGAATTGTCAGTTACTCGACAGTAATTTCTAAAACTGTTGTATAAAAGCAATATCACACTTGCACTTAAACTGAATATCAGCATGGCTGTGATTACCTGCGTCCTCGTGCCTATGGCCGAATCACAGCCGTGCCCATATTCAGTATAACTGCGCTCTTGCTTGTGCTATATTGCTTAAACAGTGTGCGGTTATTGCATGTTATTGATGGTACAGTAGGCTGCAGCCACACAAGGAAATGTGACTCTTTTAAACCCTGTCTCTAGACTCACTAAAACATAAAAGTATATAGAATCAGTGCCAGGTGCGTTATGGGAACATTTAATTGTTTTTGTCATTTGTCAGTAAAGCCAGTGGCTTATTCGTAAACTCTGTAAATACCTGTCTTGTGCTGTGGGTGTAGTAATCTGAACAGTTCTTCATGTCTTCTGCTGGGAACAGTGATGTAACTGGCCCTGAACTCAGTCTCTGCTCTCAGTCGCAGAGGCACAGCACGATTTACTAGGCCATATCCCACATCTTAAAAGATCACTATTTAATATTATCTCCTTCTGTCCCTCTCAGTTTCCTGTTTTCCTACAAAAGCTCTATAATGCTTAGGAAATGTGGACTTCAATTTAATACAGAATGTACTAGAAGACATACATAAACACATAAACTTAAGTCTTCAGCAACCTCTGCAAAGTTTACAAAAGCTCTCTTATTCCGAGTGCATGTGAATAGCAGTGACTGCAGTTCTGTGCTTTGCCTCTAGAATCCTGACAACCCAACATTTTTTGGGTTAAAATATAGAACTTGATTAAGATTTAGGCTATTACACTAGATTATTCAAACATGTTGCTAAAATGACACATTATAAATTAAAGATAATTTTTTCAGGCAGAATTAAATGGTGTTTATTTTGCTTACTGATTTTGTTTAGCTTTTCACTATTTTTGCCATTTTTTAAAAAAAAACAAAAAAAAACATGCTTTTAAACTTGACATGATTTTTGATAGCATCATCATTTTGCAAATTTGTTCATGTGCCTAAGGCTTTTCAGCAGTACTGTACAGTTCTGCGTATGAACGTTACTTTGAGAGGATTATAGGATATTCAGATAATAATGATTATGGGTTTTGCACAAACCACA
Organism: Synodontis membranacea; assembly: GCA_025674565.1. Classification (NCBI taxonomy): domain Eukaryota; kingdom Metazoa; phylum Chordata; class Actinopteri; order Siluriformes; family Mochokidae; genus Synodontis; species Synodontis membranacea. Next base: position 16,934,281 of record JAOVYU010000042.1, read on the forward strand.
TCCATGTACATTTCAGTAACCACCAATTAGTAGTAGTGAATGTCCATTTCTTTGTGATTGGCAAACTGACTGTTTAAGTGACTCTTTAAATTTGAGAAACCTTTACCCTGCCTGTTGTTTATATAGCAATAAGCCATCACAGTTACCATGATTTGTAGTGAACTGTTTGTATTGGCCAGTGGAAATTATATTACAAGAAAGAATTTCAGAGAACATCGGCACGGGAAATGAAGTGCCACTGGTGTGTAATATCTCATGTCAGATGCAATCATAGCAGTCATGCATAGTTATAACAACTTGGCCTTTTTCTTTCTTTCTCACATTTCACCAAAGAAGATTAATCCATTGTTTTCCAATTGCTTTCGTTTACATCCATGCCACATTTTTTAAGTGAACTCTCACAGCACACCACTAAGAATTCAATTCCATTCAATACAATTTTATATGTATAGTGCTTTAAACAATGGACACTGTCACAAAGCAGTTTTTCAGGAAATATAATAATAATAATAATAATAATAATAATAATAATAAATTCTGGTAATAAATGTTAAACATATGAATTTATAAATGTATCCCTAATGAGCAAGACTGTGACAATGGTGGCAAAAACTCCCTGAAACAACATAAGGAAGGAACCTTGAGAAGAACCAGACTCAAAAGGGAACCCATCCTCATTATTTGGGTGACACCAGATCCAATTACATATAGCTCCTTTTTATAACTGTGTGTTTTATGGTCAAATAATAATAATAATAATAATAATAACAATAACAACAATAATAATAATTGCTGAAAATGTGTTAAACATGTGATAGTGTTTAGGTGTACTAGGAACCATGGCATGACCTAACCCCTAACAACAAAAAGAACTTAAAAATATAAAATGTGGTATTTTTCAGGGTTGTAAACAGGTTCGTCATAATATGATTTCAAGTCCTAGGGCAACAGTTTGACATTTAATTATAGCACTCAATCTGCTATGATACAAGCATCTCAAAATTGATTTAGTGGCTTCCAATCAATAATGTAATGTAAGCTGACTTTGTTCAGAATCTGGTATAGGCCTACCTTTAGTTTGCAAATGATGATGTAGAGTTATGGGCAAATCACCATGCTAGCCGATTAAGTTATTTATCATCTTAAAAAATATGAATTATTTAGTAATTTTTCTGATGATAATTACTTTATGATTGTCGATTGCATCAGTTAATTTCTGTTATTGCCTTTTAAACTGATACATCATTCCAAATCCTAGGATCATTGCACTCCTTGTTAACCAAAATTGTGAATTTGTTTAATTTTAATTTTAGATACATAATATACAGCAACCATAAACAATAAAAAAAAAAAGGTGGACAGAAGCAGATAGAGTTAGACCTGGAACCCTTGCCAAAGCAATAGATGTTAAAAAGCAACAGATGCAACTGTAGAGAAGCATCATCATGTTAAAGAAACAGTTGCTATGTGTTTTAATGTAAAGCATGATGCCTTGCAAGATAATGTGTCTTTTGGTGGCCTAGGAAACGAGGAGATAAAAATGGCAGGTGAGATCTTCATCAGGGTAGATAATACATTGTTTTATTCCAGTGAATCAGCCAGTTCAGTGCATGTTAATGCCAGTAATACATACAGTTCATTCAGATCAGAGAATAGACAAATCATGCAGATTTTTTAATACTGTAGCATTTACTTTATATTGGTTTCACTTCTATTGAGATGTTAGCAGTTGTGGCATGGTATGATAAGGCACGTTTTATAGTCATATGCTACATTTACATGCTATAACGTTTGAATTCTGCAGCGTCTTAAAGTCAGTTCAACAGTACATAAGGACTTAGGGTCCCATACCATTTCTTGGTACTAAACATAAAATTTTAATCAGTTTAGTCATCTGTCTAGCAGTAGTGATGCAGTGCCCATTGTTCCTTCCTGGAGGATGATGCCAAGATTGAATTTATCTAATTGCAGTGCCTACAGGGATTAGTATTACACGGCATAACTGGATTATAATCTGTAAACCAAAGCTACAATATAATGATGCAAACTGTTTATGAAAAGCTGGTCAAGATGATAATGTGGTGCCCAATAACTGAGAGGCTTGTATTCATGAATTGGCTCATTGCCCTTTATTTCAGCCGTTGCCTGCCAATGTTTTCATTTTGACGAAGCTTTAATGTCTCCTTACTGTTTGTACATACCAGCAGCTGATATCTATGGAAATGAATCAATTGCTTGAAATGATCTTCTATTCACTGTTCTCTATGTTGGAAAATCAGGAGCAGTAGACAGTCACAGGGAACAGGATTCCTGACTGAAGTCAAAAATTTTGCTATTTATTCATAAAATGAGTCACATTCTGGTGCATAAACTTGCATAACTTGCTTTATATACAAATTCTAGAACAGGTAACCAAAAAAAATAAAAAGAAATGTATGTGATTATAGAAATGATAGACTTGTACAGGTAGTCAAGACCGCCTAAACCAAGACCAAGACACTACCAAGACCAGAGGGTATCGAGACCAAGACAAGACCAAGACTAAGACCAAGACAGACCGAGTCAAGACCAAGACAAAGTCGAGACGAGACCAGGACCGAGACTGAGACCGAAAAAAAAAAGACTCCCTTAACTTTTGTGTGCTGTTGAGGACTGACATGACGGGTACTGTCTGGTCCCAAAGTCATCCGACAAAACAGCTAACACCTCCAACAACTGTCTAAAGAATGGGAAATATGTAACTGATTTTAATTATACTTAATTTGTAGATGAAACTGTAACATCAAAGTGAAGATACACAATTATAAACTCGAAATTGCATCATGTCCCACTGTAGTAGTACTAGCCAAATTACACGGTATGATATCAACTTTCCTGAAATGGATTAGGCCTGTTAAGTCAACACAACGTGATATGCAGATGTTATTTAAAAGTCAATGGTCACATTTATTTAGTCAAACAACACCATTTTAAGTAAAATACTGTAATCAAACAATATAAAGACATGCCCACACATCACATGAATCAAATGCAAACTACAAATACTACATACCGATACAAACTGCACATCAAATTGCACATCAAAAGGGCGCGAAGAGACCGGTCTCGAGACATCCAACTGTAAGAAATGACTTTATCAGGCAAATAAATCAGTGCAGAAACCTGAGTAGATGATCTCACTGTCCTCCTATGTGAAAGTGGACATGATGACATTATGGGTATACAGCAGCCACTAGGGTACATCATTTGCACACCCCCATCTGAGGTATTGCAGGCATGAAAGAGGGCACTGGTGTCCCACAAAAAGAGTGAAATATGTAGAGAATAGGGCTCGTATTTTTAAAAAGTGAAATTTGTATCTGTGGAGTTTCACATGCTATTCTCATGTCCACGTAGAGTTCCTCCAGGTTCTCCAGTTTCCTTCCCACCTCTCAAAACACGCAGATAGGTAGATTAGCAGCTCTAAATTGTCCCTCGGTAAGCCAGCCATCTTGTAGTTGTGCATGGTACCTCATCTCTAGCCCAATGTTGCTGGGCTTGTACACTCCCAATCCACTTTGACCCCAATCAGATTAAAGGGGTTACTGAACATGATACGAATGAATGTGAACAGTTTCGGGTTGGAAGGTTCCTTCAGCACTGCTCAAACAACTCCAGCCAATTTACTCTATGGTCTAGCATAGAATTTTATTCTAAACTTACACCCTGAACCCCCATTGTACAGGACAGCAAATTACTCTTACTTCCCTTGCAGCAAAACTTCCTCAGGCTATGCTTCCTGCCGCATAGATCTCTTTCACTCCTTGTGTGCAATAGTTCAATAGAGTGATCAATAAATCACCCCTGTGCCTTAAAAGCTACTGCTTACTTGCGGCAGGGTCTAAAGATTCACTAGAAACGTTCTTCCACCTGCAAAAGGCTAAGCTGAGGTCACACAAGTAATTATGAGGAAACAGGGAATTTCTTTACCTTACTATTGCAGCATGGCAGGATGATAGCTGCTGTAGGAAGGTGGAAAAGTCAATGTGAAGCTGCTAGGAGGGAACATTATGATATCAATCCAGTGTTAATAGACAAGTTGAAGAGAACACAAATAATATAGCTCTGTGTATATATATATGTGTGTGTGTGTGTGTGTGTGTGTGTGTGTGTGTGTGTGTGTGAGGAATTGTACAATACTTTTTCTTGGCTTCACAAAACCACTATTGCTCTACAGGGATTAACACCTGGTCCAAAAGTGAACTTAATAAAGTTTTCTAAACAGAAAGTAAGAAAGTCAGAAGATACTGTAAGATCTGACTGGTGATTGTAAACAAGCAGCTGGGAACGCATAGACCATTTTGTATCAGTGTTTATTGCTCAGGAGGGTAGGTGCAAATTGTATGAAAGGCTGTTCAGAGGTGAAATGAACCTTGGATATTGCCTCCGGTTGTCTGCTTAGCCTGATGAGCGGTAGTCATTTTCACCCATACGAAGCATACTAATTGTGGAATTATGCTTCCTAAGACTAACTCAGAATGGACCATAATAACTCCAGGAACAGATTTGATGCCTTGACTCCCGTCAGTACTTATTTAGATGAAGCAAAGACTATATAAATGTAGATTATTACTTCCTGGAACTGTTTCAAACAAGATTCAGAGACGAGACTAATTAAGCACCTCTGTGCAGCTCGGTACTTACTGTCCACTGACATGATATATTATATCTTTTTTTTTTCAGTCACGCAAAGATCAGTAAATATTTACCGGTTTATGCCCATGTTTTAGACCTCTGCCAAGATTATGAGACTTAAAACTATGAGTAGGAATACTAATTAAAGCTCAGGTTTGGCCATGCATGGCCTACTCTGGTCATTATTCTAAGAGTAAATTGCTCATAATCACATTGTTCTGTGGCCCACTCACTTAAAATGGCTAGTTCATTTGACACATATGTACTGGAAGATGTCTCTAGAAATCACTACCAGAAACTGTGAGGCTTGAAACACCAGCTTGTAGCCTCACCTTGATTAAAGTAATTAAGAAGCCTTCTTTGAATCCTTTATAGTAGAACCATATTTTTCTTTTGTTGTAGTTTCAGCCCAGGTAAGATCAGCATCCTTGTCACATATACTATGATTGTCCCTCCTTATTATTAAGTGCTTGTCATTTATCAGATTGCATGGTTCACCTAGCACACTACTATGAAGTAATGTGTTTAAAATGAATCCCAAGAGACGAATCTGTTTATAGTTTAAATGCTAAAAATTTGCATTTTTGCGTCATATGCCAAATGTGTTAATAATAATATTAAAGCCATCACATTCAGTACCAGTGGTAGCTCAGTGGTTAAGACACTGGACTCTTGATCGGAAGGTTGTGAGTTCAAATCCCAGCCTCACCATGACTCCCACTGCTAGGCCCTTGAGCAAGGCCCTTAACCCACAATTGCTCAGTTGTATAAAATGTGATATATGTAAGTCGCTCTGGATAAGGGCGTCTGCCAGATGACTTAAATGTAAATGTAAATACTTGCTACTGGATATGTGTAGATGTGCCTGTACATGTGTTTGTGTTTAAGCGCTATTTGTGTGTGCATGTGTCAGAGGGGAATGAGGCATTGTGAGAGGGACAGTTGCTATAAATAGTGGTCCAGCATCCATTTCTTTAAAGCTGA
>JAOVYU010000042.1:16992190-17004282 GCA_025674565.1 Synodontis membranacea
TAAAGCATTACTATTTTTGAGAGTAATATGTAATATGTAATATATTACTTTTTTGAGTAACTAGCCCCAACACTGGTATTTAATAACGAGTTGATTTTTATTTCCTTACAATAAATGTACCCCCCCCCCTCATTGGTCTTCTGAGACAGACTTAAAACATTTATGTGCTCAGGCGCTGATGTTGGATGAGGAGGCCTGCCTTGCAATCAACGTTCTTATTCATCCCAGTGGTGTTCAGTTGGGTTGAGCTCGGGGCTCTGTGCAGACCACTCAAGGTCTTTCACAAACAAACTCATAAAACCATGTGTCTATTGACCTCACTTTGTGCCCAAGGAACCATCATGCTAGAACAGGACTGTTGTCAAATTGCTACCACAAAGTTTGAAGTATGCAATTGTCTGAAGTGTCTTTGTATACTGTAGCATTAACATTATCCTTCACTGGACCTAAGAGACCTAACCCAAACCCCCTGGACACCCCGGAACATTATCTGTCCTATGCCAAACTTTACTTCTGGCACTATGCATTCAAGTAGATAGCACTCTCCAGTGCTCTTGTTGATTTTAGAGTCTTCCATTTCACAAAAATAACATTTGCACTTCTCAGCAAATAAACAAACAGAAAAAAAAACCCTGTTGTGTCTGTTTAAAACACATAATCTGTTCTTTAAAAAAAAAAAAAAATGCAAATTCAGATGCAAGTCAAGGCAAGTGGCTTTTATTGTCATTTCAACCATACACAGGTGATTCAACGCATAGTGAAACAGAACAACGTTCCTCCAGGACCATGGTACTGCATATAAAACTACACAGAATTACAAATGTGCACGTTGTGCCAAATAAAACAACACAGGGCTACATGAGACAACAAAGCTGTGCAGGATTACATAAAGTGCAAGTGTGCAAACATGCGAACATTATATGACGATAATACGATAAAAGACATTAAGACAGTGAGACATAGAGACAGTGCAGTGCTAACCAGTACGCAGTCCTAGTGAGATTAAGGTGCAATGATGTAGTGGGTTGTGCAAGACTTTGCACTGTTTACATGAATATAAACAGTGACATACTTGTGCAAAGATTGCAGAGGTGGTGGAATCCCTACAGCACAGTCAATTGTTTTTTTTTCGTAAAACTTTTTTTTTAAAATATATATACATATTTATTAATACCTGACTGCAAAATTAACCAATGCCACAAAAAAACTGTAAAATTAACAAAATAATTATAAGACTTCCTGTCAGCTCAAAATAGTCTGATCATTCTCTTCTGGTTTATCTCATCAAGTAGATGTTTCATGCTGCAGACATTCATGTGTGAAATTCCCAGGAGATCTGCAGTTTCTGAAATACACAAACCATCCCATCTGGTACCAACAACCATGTCATGGTTAGAGATCCCATTTTTCTTCATTCTAATCTTTTATGTAAACGTTAACTGAAGCTGTATCTGTATATAAAATCATGCAGACCTGTATCTGCATGATTTTATGCATTGTCCTGCTACCACATAATTGGATGATTAGATAGCTTCATAAATAAGCAGGTGTACAGGTGTTCCTATTATTAAAATGCTGTATATAGCTATGATTAATACACTTGAGATGATCCATCCATTTATTATCTATACCACTTATCTGTCAGGAAGCTGGAGCCAATCCCAGCTGACTTCGGGCGAGATACAACAATAGACAGGTCTCCAGTCTATCGCAGGGTTAACACAGAGACAAACTGCCATTCACAACACACACACACAAGCAATTTAGAGAACTGCTGTGGTAGAAATGCTCCAGTCAGCCCCAAGGTTTGCACCCTGAGCCTTCTTGCTGTGAGGTGACACTGCTAACCACCGTACCACCCCACTTGAGGTCATACTCAAAAAATATTATAAAAATGTCTGAAAAAAAAAAAAAAGATATGGAATCTTTAAAGAAAAAGTCATGATGTTTTAAATAGAAGGGCTTTTTTTTTGTCTTTTACTAAAGGCATGATTTATTGATATATTTATTTATTGACATTTTGCCCAGAATGTAACTGTTGTATAAATAGGGCTGTCATTTTAAATACATTCTTTATGCAGAACCTTTTACGCAAATACATGGATTTAAGATCAGCTTGCTCAGCATGAGTTATTGTAAGAATGCTCCCTTGATTCCAAAGGCACCGATAAATATAGGCTCAGCAACTTTTCAAATTCAGACTCTTCTCTTGTATTGAGGAAGATACTGTAAGGACATAACATGCTTGGAAAGCTTCTATGCTGTAGGCAATTGTTATCAAGCAAAACCTGTGACATGTTAGCAGGTTACTCAGTGTTACAGAAGTTTTAAAGTGCTGTTGGTGTGTGTGTGTGTGCGTGTGTGTGTGTGTGTGTGTGTGTGTGTGTGTTTTATTTATATCTTCGTAGGGACCAAATGTCACAACAAGGGTAAGAATTGTCCTTGTGGGTACGTTTGTCTGGTCCCAACAAGGAATTCCTTCTTTTTTTCCCCCCACAAACTGCAGGTTTATTTTTGTTTACTGAGGATGAGGTTAGGATTAGATTGAAGTGTAGGCATAGTACTAATTATCCACATTAATAATTAAGGTCCTTACAGGGACAGTAAGACAAATGTGTGTGTGTGTGTGTGTGTGTGTGTGTGTGTTAGGCTGATCTTAAGCTCCGTATGGATGCTAATATATTGTATAGTTCACCAGAATCTTCAAAGCAGTATCCATTAGCGGTAACCTTTAAGCCAGGATCTCACTGTTGACACTGAGTCTTAAGCCAGACATGTAATCTGCTGATTAACAGCTACTTCATGATAACTGTGGATTTTTTTTTTTTAAGGATGATCTGTATTTGACTATTCAAAATAGCGTCAGATGACCATCTTTGATTCCAAATTCAGGGCGTAACTCAATCCACCTTGCATTATCAAATAACTTATTGAAATATAATGCTTGGCGACAGGAATTACTTGCTCTGCTATTATCTTCTTGCACTAGCATGGACACAAAACCGTAAACCTCAACATGACTCCACTAGCCTTACTGGAGTCCAGTTCAAGATGCGGCATGCTTTTAAAAAGACATAGGCAGGCATGCAGTCTCTCAGATGAGATTTAGAATATCAAAGCCTTTCACCGAGCTCGAAAGGCCACACTGATTTATTTACTAACAGAGTGACATTCTTACTGGATTCATTTCTAGCCATTTTTTTTTTTTCTCTCTCTCACTTTCTGCTTCATCAGTGTACAAAGACTGTTACTACTTTATTGGTTTCAAGAAGTCATAGCATCTGCAGCAAAAAAAAAAAGAAAAAAAGATTGCTTTGTTTTGCGGGAAATGTCAGCGTATGGCAGAATGACAGGGTAAATAGAAATCAAATTATGCATTTACCTTTGATGTGCTAGACTTTGTGTCACTCCATGAAACCAATTCCTCTCCTCACACACTGAGGGGATTTAAAAAAATACATAAAAGGAGAAACTGAGAAGATAAAAGCAGGGAAAGGTGGGATAATATGAACCTTTACATAATGGCTTCACTACGTACAATGAGATGCTGTAGGCGCTGTAGGCTAAGACACCAGTGAGAAATCAGCAAATCCCAGGAAGAATTTGAGTCATTTGCTGTCAAAAAAAAAAAAAAACAACAACCCATTTGCCTTCTTAACATGTGACACTATTTGTGTCTCTCTTTATATTTTAAATAGAGATGAGGGAGAATGATGGAGTGTGTCTGAATTTATTGTATCATGGTGACCTCTTGGCCCCTTTTCAGCCCCTTCTACTTTTTTTTTTTTTTTTTTAAGTTCTGCTGACCACAGAAACTCATCGCAGGCACATCAGCATGAAGATGTGAGTGTCTTGGATCACTCTTGAACACTGTTCTGAGTTGGAGGAATAAAACAACATCAATAATTGAAGAGGCTGGGTCTATGCAGTTTGCTCAGTGTTCTATGAAAATCAAAGCAGCTCATAGATCAGTCTTGTCTTTCCTGACGATTCATCTCATTCAGTGTTTGTGCTTCATTTGGCAACATTATGTTTGCACAAAAAAGGTTTTCGGTTTAAGCAGACTGTCTTTAAACCCTATTAGCATTTTTCTTTTCTAAGCCCAACGAGTTTTTGCAAATTACCTGACTGATTTCTCCAAGTCTGAATGACTAAGCACGTGTGAGGAATGTATCTGCTTTGGTTTGCTTCTCTCCCAGCTTGCAGTACTTTAATTCCTGGATAGCCATACCCAAACATTGCTACTAAGCAGGAGAGAAACCCCTGATAGCTCCTAAAGGAATCATGGTGTTCCTGGTGGAAATAAAAACCGCATGTTGTCCTCAATAGAATTTGCATATGAGCTTTCACAATGATGCGAGGGAGCTAATCAGCTTGCAAAACAGTCCCATCTATTTTTGTGTGCTAAGGGCAATGTGATTGCGAATTGAGATATTTTTGGGTATGTGACATTGCAGTTGCTAAGTGTAGTAGCAACCACACTGCAGTCCACGGAATTGATGCTAAATGTCTTGACAGCAGGCTGGGTTAATGGCTGTCACTTTGAGATAAGACTACTGAGCGTCTTATAATCTTAGCCCTGCTTCTCTCTCTTGTCTTCACATCCCAGCTCTCACTCACTGTTTTTTTGCTTATAAAGTCTTGCATTGTGTCTTTCATCTTTCAAACCAACTAAATGGAAGTGTTTAATGACTGGAGCCTAACTGGAGTGCGCATGAGAGGCGTGCGATAACAGTAACGTTATGGACAGGTTTTGCCCCTTCCTCAAATTCTGTGACTAGTATTAGTAATAATAACCACCAAAATATTCTGTCTCATTCAACGTTTCTCTTTAGACGTTATAGCCATACAAGAGTACTACATAATTGAATTCCCCTTTGATTGCAGGTTTATTCAGGCAATAATCTATTTATCCTTGTCAGGGTCATGGTGGATCCTGTGCGTATCTTGGAAATCCTAGATGCATAGGAGAAATACAAAACTAACACACATTTATACCAAGCAGCATGGTTTTTTTTGGAGGTGGGAGGAAACCAGAGAATCTTAAGGAAACCACACAGAGATGCGAGAACGTGCAAAACTAAAACACAGGCAGAGGATTGAGGCAGAAACACTACCCACTGAAGTAAAATTTTAGAAAAAATATTTGTGATGCTAAAATTGATATTTAACCCTATGGTATATTCAGGAAATGCTATGTATGCCAAACCACAGTTTAATTATAAACAAAAGGTTAAAATCCTGATGACTCCTTTACTAAATATAGTTCTGCCTAACTCAAATTGGCCAGAAAAGAAGGGAAATTAGTAAACCTTTCCAACTGACAAACAACACTATTCTTTTTTGCAGTGGATAGTTGGTGGTAGTTATGAATATGACTTGGCAGGCACTTTAAAATACCATTTCTATGTTCCTGTCTTATCAGTGACGTATAGAAATACGAATATATGATGGAATATATAACTGTATAAAAAATAAACTGACTCCCAAAAGCCCTTCCCACTGTTGGAGAGCTTCTTGTTGGAAGCTTTGTGATCTTCCTGCTTTTTAAAAAGTATTTAATGTGATCCATAGTGTGTTGAGGCCAGAGCAGATTTAACTCCAGTGATGGACCACTAAGCCAATTATACAGGTCAGGTCAAGTCACTCTCATGCTAAGGATTCTTGAACATAAATGTTTCACTTAACATCCCATGCTGATGTTTTACAAAAATGGACACTTGCCAAATGTCTGACACTGGAAACAAAATTAAACCTTTATTTTTTTAATAGTTCTTGACTTGTTGCGAGCATGTTTTAACCAGTAAGGAGTAGTCTCTTAGGTAGTACTGAATACAGAATAGATCATTGAATTACGCTTATTTGGCTATTCCAGGGTTCATCAGGTTGAGTCTTGGTAAGTGGGTCATGCTCTGTGAGATGTGTTTCTGAATATTCCTATGCTTCTCTCAGCCCATAAAGGTAAAGTAGGGTAGACTGGCAACCCAGAAACAGGCAAGATCTGGGCTAGCTTCAGCACACCAAGCTTGTGGCCCCATTCACAGGCCTGCATTAATGAAGATGCCAACTCAAGGCCTCTTCTTTCCTGCTAGACTGGGTTATGTCAATCATAAAGCTCATTAACACATTTGCTTTTTAATCGGAACAGAACATGTTTATGGTATAAAGACACGTTGCACATGACTTGGTAATTATAGCCTCATTTGCCATGCAAGCTGCCCATCAGGTGTGCCTGTGCAACCTGATGTTATGCCATAATGTAATCACTTTCTAAAACTACATAAATAGTAAACAGCTGCAATGGACTAAAGTTTAAAGGTGCAAGGGGCAGGAGTCCAGACATAGTGCATCAACCATCTGAGTGTAAACCATGTTGGGAGAAAGGCACAAAGTCCCTGTGGGGAACTGTGGCTCACACTGGTATGTGCAATAAGAGCAGCTCTCATATTACTCATTCCAGTCATGTGGGCTCCAGCATGGAGCTGCACCGTAAGGACCATTTCACAGTCACAGACGCACGTTAAGACTCAAGAAAGAGAGCACGGGTATAAGAATCAATCCCACAGGGCAGGACTTCAGAATAGCACACCGGACCCGGATCAATAAAAGCACAAGTCATTCAGTAAGGAACCTGCAGTAAGAACCAGTGTTGAAGGAAGTGTTTAAGCAGGGGTAAGACATTCAGACTATAGATGCTTGATGCCTCCTTTGTGTGACAGCAGCTGCTATAATTATTCTTAGTGTGGCTGAGATGACACTGGGGATCCAACTACAAAAGTTACTTCACTTCAAGGTAAAGCAGACCCCAAGAGGTCTGTTGAGATATGAAAATAGCTGCTGTTGTCTTCCTGAGGAAGGTATTAGATCCATCTGCCAGTTTTACTCTGCACTCGACTTCACCCTGATCACCTCTTCCATCTTTTATAATGGGGCCTGCTTTTATTAACTCTGTTATGGTTATGATTTCCAGAACCAGCCAACTGACAATGTAGGATAATGGAATAGTTATTTTCCCGAAGCTCCTCCTTACTCCATTGTCTTCTTTTGTTCTTATCATTATCCCTGTCACATGTGGATTCTTTTTGTCAGGCTTTCTGTTTTTATTTGCACCCTTATTCATATTTTCTTTGTGCCTCATTTCTTCTCCTGCCTTAAATGCTACTGCTCTATTATAATGGAACAGTAGGATGTCTGATAACCTCATTTTGTTCATGGCTTCATATCAGAGGGTTGATCTTTATTTCTCCACTCCCAGTACCCCTCATGTTCACATGTTCTCCCTTCTTGCATATAGACACAATCTCTATGACAACCTCCCCCATTGCCATGGCACTGGTAGCCAGTGTGCTACAGCGCAGATCCCCTTTATAACACCACAGCAGTGATCCTGACAGATACTATATAAATATAGCAAGTGATTCAGCCTAATTATAGAAAGCATTAAACAAAGTTGCTTCAGACACTGTGTGATGGCTTTTTAAATATTAATTTAAACAAAATATACACATTGCTTTAGATCTGTCCAAAATCAGATCATGCAAACAGACCTTTAGAAACAATAGATGTTGATTAAGCATACATTTGTTTTTTAATTCACTTTATTAAAAGGGTCTTAAGCACTTTACAGGTGCACTAGAATCTGGTTTTTAATGCACACTTAGAGTTCACTTTTGGAGAAAACTGAAGTCTCCTTTTAATTCACAGCAGAATTTAGCCTTATATTCTATATGGCTAAAAGTATGTAGATACATGACCATGACAGTCTTATATGAGTCTTCCCCAGACTGTTGCCTTGCATTTGGAAGCACACTAGAATGCATTACCTTTTGAGATTCCTTTATTGGAACTAAAGGGTCCAAACCAGTTCCAGCATGACAGTGCCCTGGGAACAAAGTGAGGTCTGTGAAGGCATCGTTTTTGCTTGGTTGGAGTGGAAGAACTCAAATGGCCTGCACAGAGCCCTGACCTCAACCCCACTGAACACCTTTGAGATTAACTGGATTAACTGACATCAATACCTGTCCTCACTAGTGCTCTTATGGCTGAATGAGCACAAATTCCCACAGCCACATCTAGTGGAAAGCTAAGGTTGGAGGTTATTATAACAGCAAAAGCAAAAAAAACAACACTATTTTAATGCCCATGGTTTTGGAAAGGGATGCTTAACAAGCATATATTGGTGTGGTGGTTCCACATTTCCACATTCTTTTGTTCATATATGGTATGTTTCTTATTCTTATTTAAAATGAACAAAACCTGAAAATCAATAGACTAACAGTCAATAATAATAATAATAATAATAATAATAATAATAATAATCATCATCATCATCATCCTTCAATGAAATTTTAAGACATTAAATCCTGTCACATCACATCATGTCCATTAACAACACCGCCATCTAGTGACTAGAAAGGGTGCTTGCAAGCTTAAAATATCAGGGTGATGTCATCCAGTCTTGGCAGCAGGAGCTGTAGAAAAGACATCCCAGAATGTGAGGCCCAAAGAGAGTTGGGGTGGAGGGAAGATGGGGGGGTTTGCGGATAGGACAGATCAATTTGGCCATCTGTGTGCCTGTGTGTGTCAGCAGGAAGCATCATACAGGCCTGGCACTCCTTCACCAGGGAAAGGATGCAGGTGCCTGGCAAAGTGAACTTGTAGCTTGGTGCTGAAGTGAATGACCTGTGAAGTTGTCTAGAATTACTTTCTGTTACACCTTAGCACTGTTGTGTACTGGAGCCTGATTGGTCAGAAGGTATTTATTTATTTATTTATTTATTTTTTTATTAATAAGAGCATGTCTCTGACAAAAGCACAGGTTTTATTTGTATGGCAGATAGTAAACATAATCCACGCATATGGTTAACAGGTGTAAAACCACGTTATAAAATAATATGATTAAAATGTATAATTGCTTATATGGTTAAGCTTTAAGGAGAAGTTTATTTAACATCAAAGGAAGGAGTCTTCAGTGTGACTTGATTGAAGTATGTCTGTGTCTTTTATCCAGAAATTTTCTGAGCTCTAACCATGACTCACAGTTTTTAATCCCTATCCTGTTATCAGTCAGTAAAAGAATGAAAGAACAAATTGTGTGAAAACGAGTTTACAGGTACGCTTACGGTTACAAGAAGTTTTCAGTTTACAATTAAATGAAAATATGACAATGAGGCTTTGACCAAGATATTCTTAAGGATATTTATTCTTTAGATTACTTTTTGGCCTTAAGATGTGCACATCTGTGATTATTGTACACAAGCTTTTCTCCCACTGCAATTACTTTGTATTGTGTAATGGAGTTGATAAGTATGATTCTTTCACGCCATCTAGTGGTTATAGCAAAAGTTTAAGCGGGTCTTATTATATTAATAAAACATGGTCTCTCCCTTTCGTTGATATTTAATAATAATAAAAATAATAATAATAATAATAATAATAATAATAATAATAATAATAATAATACGTGTTTTTGTAAACCCTGAGGACTGTTTGAGTGACAGGTTGATTTGTCGGAAGGAGCTGGGATTGGCCGCTGTCATATCATCAGATAGGCGCTGATGTGTTTGTGCGCAAAGTGGTCGCTCCAGCATAACTGGTTTATGCTGCGCATTAACGGATCACTTTACAGTCGTTTGTGTGTAACGTGAGATGAGAGGAGAAGAGAGGAGGCTCCTCTTGAACAGGAAGCCCAGTTTGTGCGCATCGCTCGATTGCTCTCTGCCAATTTTTGAGCCAGAGCGCCGCAGTTTTAGTGAACGCACGCCCTTGCGCTCGCCGCATCCTCAACGCTTCCCCCAATGAATCTTTAATGAGCGCTTTTTGAAGTCCTAATGGCATGTCACTAATGTCCATTAATGATCTCCGAATGCAGCAGGCCCCGCCTCGATGGCTTCTCGTCTTAGTCCTTTGAGACTTCTTTTAATATGGTTAAAACTTTGAAAACATCTTGTGGATCGCAGTGAACCATCGCTGGACTGTTCTTGCCTTTCCGCACACTGTCTTTATCGCTTTTTGACCGATAAACATGACCTTTCCTCTTAGAAAATCTACATCAGGTATGGATTTACTTCACTGGTTTTACGATCTTCAGTTATTACGTCGAGGAAAGAACCTGGAGAAGTAATGATGGTCGCATTTACTCATGAATGAATGTTTATTCGGATGAAAAACACGACTTTCTGAATAGTTATATGGTCACGTTGGGCTTCTGTTTTTTTCTGTTTTTTTTTTTTTGTTTTTTTTTGTTAATCTAATGTCATGCTTACCAGCATTTTCGTAACTTTTTTTAAAAACATTATGCGCGCATTTCAGCGGGAGCGGGTAGAGTCGGGGTAGCTGTCCAAGGTGCTGAAAAGGAGCTCTTTACATGCTGCAGCTGCGCTGGCATTAATTGTATCCGAATTAAGGACTCTGAGAAGTTTTATCTGCAGTTTGTCTCCTATTAAGTTGAAATTGTTTTTAAAATAGAGACATTTCCACCCTTTACTCTGCTTTCACTATGTGGTAGCAGTGGGGATTGTATCTGTGGAATCTCTGAAATTTCTGATCATGGATAGGCCTATTTATTTTACATTAAATTGTTTTTGTTCAATCACCTACTATGTATTTGCTATTTTTCCAACTGTCTGTTAATCCTGTCCTTCGAATATTCCTGCGCATCATATTTGCCTATTTACTGCTCAAACACACCCTTCTCCAGCTCAGACTCAGCTCAGAGTGGCTTGTTTACCAGCTAAACATTACAATGTACAGTGCAACAGTACTACAGGAGCATGATTACAAAAATAATGAGTTATTATTTTAACCAACATTACAAGTGAAAACTCTTACCAAGTAATCTTAAACTTCGTGTTCAGATTTGTCCGGGTAAATAGACTTAATGCTGTAGGTTAAAAACAAGTTGACTTCAAATTAATGCATGCTTTTTTTTTTGTACAGTAGATGGCACTATAGCCGAACGTCTCAACTAGTCTTGCTGGATAGAGGTGAAGAAGTCATTCATGCACACACCTGTGTGTTTAGGTCAAAAGAAATGTGACCATGGAAGGAAAGGCTGAATTCAACATAAAAGTGCGAATGAAAAGGGCTGTGTAGAGAAGCTCAGAGATGCTCACAGTTTGACATATGTATGAATATGTTAAAAAAAAAAACAACAACTACAGGATAACCTGTTGAATTATATCCAAGTAAAACATAAAAATACACAATATTATACAGTGATCATATGATCATAAAAATTTCAAGATTATCCAGTAACAAACTTCTCTCAGGCAGTTAGAGGACCAGATCAGCTGAGGTTCCTGGACATTGCAGTGCTCTGTGAGATTGTTCCGGGGATGGAAGCAGACATGAATACATACAATAATACACTGCTGTTCACAGAGCAGTCTCAGATAAATTGGGTAAAGCAGGGTCTGCAAAGGTAAAGGTTTCTGCAAAGCTACTTATTTAACTATTCAGTTCTTGCCATCTTTGGCTGTATTGTACCATATCTGATGGCTTTTATAATACAAATGACCGGTACATACAGTTATCTGTTGTGCTACTCTTTTCAAGCCAGCCTATGAGATATGCCATTCCTTTATTTGCCTCACATTCTTTTTCCTTTCAACTTCTCAATGCATCTTTGTGAACGAACATGTATCTACTGAACGAACTACTCATTATGCAAAATAGTTTATATCTTTTGATTAATGAACGAAGATATAATACTCATTAAAAAAATTTCCATTTTAAATTGTAATTTGAAATGTAAACTAGCTGTGGATTCTAGGAACAGCCTGGAACATTTCTAAACACATAGGCAAAATGCGGTTCCAAAATAGCATATACTGTAATTGAAGATTTTTGTATTTAGCCATGTCTGACTTGAGATGTCCTACTCATCCACTGCATGACTTCCCTAAGAAGTGTAACACTATAAAAACAACATGAAAACATGATATGCTTTTGGCCATATAGTGTGGGCAAAGGGTTCATATTTAATAACGCCTACTTCCAAATCAAATATGTATACAGACATAGTTCAGGCTATTTGGAGGTTATTTGTGTAGATACAGTTACAGAGAAATCTAACCTTTAATGGATAATAT
>JAOVYU010000042.1:17032205-17043149 GCA_025674565.1 Synodontis membranacea
TATATATGTATATATACACACACCGATCAGTGAAACAAGTTCGATCCATGGAGGTCCAGGCTCGCAACTTACAGGACTTAAGGGATCTGCTACTAATATCTTTTTGCCAGATACCACAGCACGGTAGATTTTGTTTTTTGCCATAAAAAAAAAGAAAATGTGGGAAAATAAAGATGTAGTCTAATTGTAGCAAATATATTTTATTTTTTATTCCACTGGCCTATAATACACTGCAGTCTGATATATCTCTCTGATCATCAGACCTGGCTATATTGTTGAAAGCACTGAGCCCTAAAGCTGTAAAATACTGACCATTGCTGGGGCTGCAATTCTAAGTCACTGGATTGTTTTTATGGATCCGCATGTGTGTGTGTGTGTGTGTGTGTGATAGAGGGTGTAGGTCCAAAGACAGGCTTAGGTGGAACGAAGAATGAGTATAAGAGTGGTAAATGAACAAAATGGAGGTGCCTCTCAGAAGTCCCCGAGTAAGCCAAGAGGGACAGCCCCTGAGTGGAATAGATCTTGTCAGCTTTCACTATTCAGATGGATGGAACTGAAGAACAGGAGTGTGAGGGAGAAGGAGGGGGAGGGGAAAAGAAAGCAATAAGATAGGGCAAGTGAAGAATGTGGAATGAGGATATATATTGAATGGTGGAAGTGGTGGACAGAACATAGAGAAATTTAATACGTTTGTGGTATTGAAAAAGATACTGAGGAAAAAAGAAAGGAGTTCTGCTCAAGAGAATTCCTAAGGTTGAGGTACAATATGTATTAAGCACCATGTGCTAAATTAAGGGTTGGAGACAACATTATAGAAATTGAAAATGCCTTGTTCCCATCAAAATTGTACTCTTACAGCACACACCTCACTCCATGCTGGCATATAACCTTTTTCTCAAAAACACAAACCCCCATATTTCTCATTTATGACGTTACTTTTACTTGGTAGGGAAGCCCTGTAACGAGGTAGAAAGAAAAAGGGGAGGGGCAATGCAGGATTTCCCTGGTTGCAAAGCTCTAAGCAGCGTGACTGCAGCTGCTGATAACATTATGCATGCAGATCAGCACCATCACACACAAACAACGCATAGCTCACACTACTTTCTCAAAATTCTAGTATTGTACATGCATTTGTGACTGTACTCTAGTATTTTTAAAGTGCAATTTTCAGGCGTTGATTTTTGGCTAAAGGAATATTTAGAATGCCTTGTTTTGATATTATCTGAAATCCCATTACTGAATTATATGGACTTCAAATTAATGCTGAAGAACCTGATACTCATAGAAAAAAAAAACAGATGTTATTAATGAATCTTTGCATTTGGCCTGTGATCTGCTCTATTTCACGTGTCTAGCCATTATTGGCAAATTAATCTCTGCAGATGTTACCCTCTTATGCTGCACGCCATTTTTGTGCAGCAGATTACCTCTAAAGGACAGCCACTGCTAATGTCCTCCTCTCCCTGTTAGTGTCCCTTCATACTGTCCAAGGCAGTCCTGTAAATTTCTGCAGCGGAGTGTATATCTGACAACCTGTCTCTGGCAAAGCACAATGTCCACAGCTGTGTTCCTGTCAGGGTATGTGGGTGCTTGGCTCATATGTGTGAATCATTTGAAACAGCCTGTGCTCTCGACACCTGGTATTCAAACACTCGTCAGCACAATGCCAGTGACAGGAGAGAAATGGGGGCTCCCAGAGATAAGCAACTTGAGGAATTGCAGTGGTGGATTGCTCATCAAGAATGATTAGAGAGGCTTTGTTTTGTATTTGCTGAGATATTTTAAGGTCTGTGTGTGAACATGAGGCTGTTTTACGTAGGCGTTGTCCTAGCTGTCTGCCAAAAGTTGCACATAACTTGACATGTCCACAAGGGGGCATAAAATATTATTTTTTATTGAAAAATGTAACAATAAACCTGCTAGAATGTTCACTCCATCTATTGGATTAATGGTCTAAAACATGGGTACCAGACAAGCTGAGAAATAATTAGTTTTTGAAACAGATACAGAAACCTGCCTCAACGCAGAAATGTAATCCAGCTTCAATGTACTGAGCATCTCTGGTACAATAACGCTACAGCAAAAGAGCACTTTACATCTACTGTATGTGATGTATCACATAATACCTGAAACAGCATAGCATTAGGGTTTCCAACACTGTAATCTTCACTCGGAGAGATCTTAAAGCTTAAAAGCTTTATTTAAGCATCAAGCATGTACTCCAGCTTTCCTGAAGCACTGCAAAGATCACAGCTCTTTCCAGGCATATATCCTAGTTATTGAATTTCTGTATTGTTTTTGGCTCTGTATACTAACTCTGAGATCCTAAGCCTAAATGAGCAACGACCTGACTAAGTACTACGCACAGTATCCTAATTCTATAGTAATAAACATTTGAGAGAATTGTTATACTGCAAGACCTTATGCTAGACCCCCCCCCCGCTATTTGTTGACAGCTCTCATGTCTGTAGATGACGCAGTATATATAGATATGTATAGGTAGCACACCAACTGCCTCGGCACATACTGTATTCTGCATGTGTGTGAATCCAGAGCTACAGCTGTTTAATAATTTAATAATTTCATCTCAGGGTTGGCATTTTTTGTTCAACGGATTTTCATAATTTGACTACAGTCGTGGAATAACTCTTATATAGTCATCCTCAAATGAGTCGGGCATATTATAAATCTAAATGTGGTGCAATGGGGAACACGTTCCCCATCATTGGAAGATTGCGAGTTTGAATCCAGGTGATGTTATATTCATAAAGGCCGGGAGCTCGAACAGAAAACCCCAGTCACTGGGGCCCTAGTGCCAGTCACAAGCCTGGATAAATTGAGGAGAGTTGCATCACAATGATCCGCTGTGGCAACGCCTAATGGGAGCAACTGAAGGGAGTATGGATGGATTTTGATACCAGTTTGTTAAACTGCATCATATCGTGTTCGAGAATTTACATCCCATCCATTGTCTAAATTTGTTTATGGGTCTTAAAAACATAAACAACAGTACGAGGTTTTAAAGTATTAAAAAAAAAAAACAGAAGATGGCAGGTCAAAATGAGGAATACATTGTAAGTTCTGTACATTGTGAAAGTGAAGGCTTGGTGCAGACACTTGCATCCAGTGTATCAGCAGAAAAAAATAATCAACCCCCCACTCTCCAGTAGCACTGGCACAAACAAGATCCCTTTCAATTTGGCTATTATATTGTTCAAGCCATCACTTCTTGGAAATAATAACCGGGCAATTAGAACCAAGACCACAAAACCCATGAACAGTTTCATCTCCAATGTCATTAATCAATCAATCTCAATACATTCCACTTACAGGGACACTTAACTTGACTGGTAGTATACAGTGCTTTTTCCAGCCATTCACAATGCATGCACTACAGTCCTTAAGTATATTCTCTGTATTAAATATACACATTTACTCTAGCTATGTAGATGTATATGTACATAGCAAGAGTAAATGTGTACTGTATATACATCTCTATAGCTGGAGTAAATGTAGATGTAGATGTATATGTAACTATGTATACTGGGCCTATGTATGTATTTATCTACTGCATTTATATTTTCTGGTGATGTCCTTTCACAGTGCTGCTGCTAAGTATTTGAATCACAAGTGTGTCCTATCTCACCCATGTATTACCTCTGTACCATTTTTGTGGGTAGTTGTTAAATGCCTGTGTGTAAGCATTCAAGATGATATATTCTATGACAAATTCCTTGTGGATACATACTTTTGATTTGTACTCCTCTATAATGCCTATTAAAGAACATGCTTCCCAAATGTTAATGTTGATGTTATTCAGGTCATTAATGTTTCCTTATTTGTTTTGTATCTGTCATGTGATTTTTTTTTTATCAACATATGCATTTGTGTCAGCGCACCATGCCAAACTTGGTATGTGGAAAACACTGATCCTGTGATAAGTAGATGCCGGGTCATTTCAAGATCTGAAAATAATTGCAAGGTTGGATGGCAGTAGAATGGGCATCCAATTAATATCTGAATAGAGGATGTTAAATGAGTTTAGTTTGTCTTTGGTATGTTTTAGTGAGAAAATGAGATGATGTAGGGTAATAAAAGGCAAGTTTTTCTGTCTATGCCATATCACCATTCTCTTCTCTCAGACTGTTGGCTGGTGCTTGGTGCAGTAGCCAGTCTGCATTTGATCGATATTGTTGGGGAGGAAGCTGTGTCTTAATGAGGAACTGTGGTCCTGCAGGTTCAAGAAGGTTAGGTTGTTTTAAAGTAGTGCTACAAATTTTCACAATTCCATAGAGAGACACTTAGAAATGAAGATAGAGTGGTTATAGAATCCTACAAAAAAAAAAAAAAAAAACACTACAAAACACTGGAGATTTTATTTTTCGGGAAGATAAAGGGAATCCAAAAGTGAAGTAATGTGAACCGAAAAAAGCATTTTATCTTCACTGAGACAGAGCAAAGTTAAACATATATGTGGCAGCCTGTGCATGTCTACATACATATTTTGTGCCTCTGTGTTGCTATACTAGGTTTCTTCCTTGAACAAGAAGCCCATCATTTCACCTGGTGAACTAAAAAAAGTGATTTCAACCTCTTGTTGAAGCCAGTTGAAGGCCCTCACGCCTACGCTTCTCTCTCCTCTTCTCTCCTCTCCTCTCTCCTCTTCTGCAGGAACATTTCACACCTGAGTGCAAATTTAAAGAATCGGTGTTCGAGAACTACTACGTGACATATTCCTCCATGATATACAGACAGCAGCAGTCGGGCAGAGGCTGGTACCTGGGCCTGAACAAAGAGGGCGAAATCATGAAGGGCAACCACGTAAAGAAGAACAAGCCTGCCGCACATTTCCTGCCCAAACCTTTGAAAGGTCAGCTGCTCTTTTACATTACCTTGCCCAGGGTTTGCTGTCAGTTTGTTATATGTAATTCTCAATTATGATTAAATATTTATGGCTTACCCATTGACAAAAGGGAGGTTTTTGTTTACGTTATAAGCATATTGGAAAATTAATGGAAACAGGACTGCAGAGATATGATGTAACGTCTAAGATCTCAGATTCAGGTAGATATCATAGCTGGTTTAAGTGAGTACCAGATAAAACAGCAAAAGTTCTCAATAAGAGCTTATTTTTAGCTGCTGTCAGAAGGTAAGCTTTACTGTCTTACTGTGACTGCCTCATCAAGCAGCATTGTCCATGCATCGCTGACCTGGGGCTGTAACGGGGCATACACAAAGCAATCTACTTTAATCAGATATAATCTAAGTTCTAGTTGAAGGGGAAAGGAGTTAAATCAAGAGGTTAAAATAATATTACCAAGTTAGTAATAGAGAGCTACTGAGAACCTCACCAACACCCACCAATAACTGCTATAAATTACTTTCCTATTGCCTTAGCAATAAAAAAGCAAGTCCTTAATAGTTGTACATTTTATTAATAATAATAATAATAATAATAATAATAATAATATCAGACTCTGCTGTATACTCTCCCACTCTCTCTCTTGATTGGCTGTACCCATGCCAATCACAGCGCTGCTGGACTTCATTTGTGTCTGAAACAGAGGCTTTGATGTATCTTTGCAGGCAGGATATCTGCATACAAATTTTTAATTCTGACCTGACAGCACTGACTGTGAACTTCTATTTGAAGATTCTCAGGAACATCACATTATACTTGTAAATTTCTCCTCTGACTCATTAACAAAATCATTTTTAACAAAAATCCTATGTAGCTTCAAGTTTCCTCGTTCTGCTTTTATATTCTGAATTATAACAAAGACAGTTATTTAGGATTTTATTTATTATTTATTTTTTATTTTTTTACATTTTTTGTAGAAACGTGCACAGGGCTTTTAATGATTCTTCTCTAAGCTGGTATTCTAAAGGACCTATTAAGGAACTGTCACGGTGCTGCAGTGTGAAGTTCATTACGAATTCTCTCTACAATGAGTGTGAACTTTTACAAAGAGTCACCGAGAATGGAGTTTGAAAATGTTTTTTGGATACCTCCTTCACTTCCCAGAAATGCAATGATCTCTCTGCTGCAACTCTGCACTATATCTGTATTTACATGCTCAAGCAATTTGCCCGTTATGAAAAAAAAACTCCAGAAAAGTGCTTTCAAAGGATGCCATCGACACCTCAGCCATTAATTAGCAGGCTTTTTCCTTTTCCTAACGCTCAGAATCATGCCAATAGTAGGATATATGTGGTCAGACACCATTACTGAGTGCACTGATAATGATGACCCTCTAGTCTCTCTGTCTCCTCCACGTCCCCTGGAGAGCAGCTCCAAGCACAGTTGCCCTGCAGCCCCTCTAGTACATGGTGTATTGATTCTAACAGCTTTCTGCTGAAGTGCCGTATTGATTGCATGTTGTAGGGAAGGCAGCTTTCACTGTGGTTAAAGGAAGTCTCTTTTAGTGCTGCAGCCATAGTTTAGTAGACCAGTCCAATCTATCGTACTTTAGTGCTGGGCTCTAAAGTGGTCCCCAGTTTTATCCTCAAAAGGCCTCCGTGGCTTCAGTTTTTCAGTCCAACTAAGCGGGATCCCACCTGACAATCGACTGAAGGCCTTGATGAACTGATTACAGTTGAATCAGGGTGTGGCTTTTGCTTCATTGAAATGAAAACCTACAACATCACTGGCCCTTTGTGGATAAGATTGGACATGTCTGTATTAGGAGTCCGTAGACAGGGCTGTGCTTCTGAACCCAGCAGCTTAGGCAGCATATGGTGCCTGCAAAGAGAGTGCTTTAAAGTTCGCTTAAAAACAAGTGTTTCTGTTAATGTGTAGACGGGCTGTTAAAGCACACTTTTCTTGGCAGAGAGCTTCTGATAAATACACGATCTGACAGTTGTACTGGCAGCAGTCTTGCTCTGTGGCCATATGTCTTTACACTCAATGCTTGTCACAGTGCTCTACATACTGATTTTTCTAGATATTCTGTAATATTTGTGGGATTCATTCAAGACTACTCTTTCCCAATTTCTGTCTCTTTACAGTGACCATGTATCGGGAGCCCTCTCTGCACGACCTGACTGAGTTCTCGCGCTCTGGCAGTGGTACACCCACTAAGAGCCGGAGTGCGTCAGCTGTCCTTAACGGAGGCAAGGCTGTCAGTCAAAACGAGTCCACGTAGCCCAGCTGCTCTGGCCCGCTTACCCTACGCCTTCACCAAAACCTCCGGATGCTCGTGACTTCACGCAGACTTCTCTCCAAAAGAAAATAAATGTAACAAAAAAAAAAAAAAAACAACAACAACAACATACAAACCTTTGGTGGTTCAGAACAAAGACAGCTGACATAGCAACGCCACACCTTCTCAGTCAATCTAGGATGACATTTGATTGGTTTGTTTTGAAATTAGACTGCTGTAGTTCTTAGACTTTTACTTTGTCACCACAGTGAAAGCATCTTGCATACGAGCAAACCTTGTTAATTGTAGCCTTTGATATTACAGGGCATTAGCCCCTCTCAGGTTGGTTCTAGCACCAAACTGAGTCAGGTTTTGTTTTGGTTTTGTCTATGAGAATAACTAGATGACATATCTAGGGCCTGATCAATCAAGTGATGCCCTTGTTAGAAGTTCCAGGCAGGGAGTGAGGGCTGTAACTAATTTCTGTTCAGCAGTGGAAAAGAACCCGCTGCCTTTCATGTTTCCTGTGTGTGGATTAGTCATGCAGACGGGCAGGGATTTGCTGGGCTGCATATGAGTGCACTGTATCAGAAGACTGGCCCCTCTCAACTATGGAAGTCTTAAAGCCTATATTCTGCTTGCTTCACAAAAACGGTAGAGTACAGCCTGTCAGATTCAGCATATACGACGTAATGCTGTTTACTGATCGTTTGAATTAACCGTTAGCATTTATTCCTTCTCTGTCATTTGTGTTGCTCACCACTTTCAAAAATCAATGTTCTTCATGGCTCTATCAGTAAATGGCGATTCCAGCACACCAAAGACAGAAGTGTAAGAAAGTCCCTTTAAGAAGTCTAACCATGACAGTGAAGGATTGACTTTAGGACTGGATATTTACTTTTTTCTCTGAGAAAGGTGTTTGAGGTGGGCTGCTTGCATTGTAGAGGTGAGGGTGGAGTACTCTGGTAAAAGTGCTTTTGTTGACATGCATTTGACTTCGTGTCTGTTTGGGTTACATTGTCTTTGTCTACAGCCCCGTTATAGCGTCTGCCTTGACTACTCATATCTATTCTCTTTTTTGTCTGAACCTGGTCATCAGTACTTAAGACTGCCAGGACATGTTATCCCATCTCAATCCCCAGACTCCATTTCGTGTATGAGTAGCTTATCGTGGTGATGGTTTTCTATATAAAGAAAAGAAATTCTGTGGAATTTTAGGTGGCTTCACATTTTATATGTCTTATTTGTAAAAGTGGAAAAAAAAATAAATAAAAAAATCTTGAAAAAGAAGAAAAAGAAAAAAAAAAAAGTAAACTCTCTTGTACAGGGCATGTACAAACCCAAGTTGTGTACAAATGAAGACCCTTTTTGTGGGCTACTGTATGTATTCTTTCCCTCTGAAAACATAATTTAATCAAATCGCTTTGGGGGACTATCTTGGCTGTTTGTTTCTGGGCTTTTCTGTATTTTTTTTAGGTGAACATATCTGTTGCATGGGACACACTGGGAATTGGAGGACTAGAGCTGCATGATGTAGGCTATGTGTATCAAACCCACATTGGATTACATGTTCTAAACTACCAGGGATAAACCAGAAAACTGTATGTCCCTATGGGTTCTATGCCCGTTACCTTCCAGTTGTTTCTTATTTGTTGTATACGCAAACTGCACTGAATAAAATGTTTATATTAAGGTATACTTTTAAAACGTGCCTACTTGCTTTATTTCTTTTTATTCTATTTTATTAAATTCCAAACCCACATTACATGCAGTGCTTAGCAGGGTTTTGTTTTTTTCTACTTATTGGGAAGTCTAATTTATATTTCCAATCCACTCTATTTCTTTAATTCTAATTATAAAAATTAAAAAATGTAACACTTTATAACAGGTGCATTGTAACAGAATGATTGCTCAGCAGCTGCTATTGGCTATTAATGGGATGGCATTAATGACGAGGTTATCACACTTTTTAGAGTTAACCTGTAATAGGTAGTTGTGAGATACAACTGAGTATTTTAAAACTAGCCAACCCTGGCAACCTTGCCATTTACTGTCCAGTCCTCGGCTCCTCCACTGAGGATGGAGCTGCATGATTATTGCCCTGTGGACCCCTACTGTATTAACACTTCTTATAGTTCCCGTTTTTGACAACTAGATGCAGCTAGAACTCTGTGGAGTTAAGTGAAGAATCTGGCAAGCTGAGCAAATTAATGGAATGTTGGTTTATACAGTACAGTAAGTGTCCAACAGCAGCATTTTTATTTTATCTTTGGTCATCCAAAGAGGTAAATGGTATTTAAAGTGAATTGAAATTGTGATGTTAGTTGTTAATCAGAATGGCTGGTGGTGCCTGTTGCCTTCCACATAGACAAACCACAACTAATAAGAATCCTTCCTTTCTATTTTTCCTGGAAACTGCATTTTGGCTTGTCTACCCACTATGAGGTTCAATTAATGTTTCATACTTTGAACAAACAAGATTTGGACAAATTATATGATGTATACGTATACTTATTCTATCTGGATTGAAAATTCCATTTTTTTGCACTCTACTGCTGGTTGTTATACACCACTGTGGACTCTGCTGTATCCCATGGACTAAGATGAATCACCACCTCAAACCTCTGTTCTCTAATCGCCTTTAGAGACAATGCTTCTAAAGAGTGTATATGTCTATATACAATCAATATCTGTACTGTTATGAGTATGCTGTATTTGACAGACAAAGACATCTAAACAACAACAACAACAACAAAAACAGCTTTTCAGCCAGAGTTTTAACTTGCACCTGAATAAAAAAAATAAAAAATAAATAGTT
Organism: Synodontis membranacea; assembly: GCA_025674565.1. Lineage (NCBI taxonomy): Eukaryota > Metazoa > Chordata > Actinopteri > Siluriformes > Mochokidae > Synodontis > Synodontis membranacea. The sequence continues at coordinate 17,042,166 of JAOVYU010000042.1, forward strand.
CAAATGGGTAGAATTGCTTGTAAGTACTTATTTCTCTCAATACACAGGTGTGTACGTATTATTATGCTTCAGCTGTTACACCATAACATCATCTGTCTTGCCATCAATGTCCATGGTAGGCTATGATACATTACTTCTATAGACAGGAGAGCAAGGACAGTCCTAATTATAGAGCTCAGTGCATAAGACAGTTCATCCCTTATCTTGGTGCGATTTGTACTAGTGTCGTTCCACGTGTGCGCTCCAGAAACATATTCATTAAGTCTCTGTCTGTAATTAATCGGAAAAAATTTCTCCTACAGCTTTTTTTCTGTTGGAGCTTGCTAACAAGGCAGGCTCTTGTAATTTTTCTCACCAAAAAAAAAAAAAAAAAAAATCTCAAAGTCAAGATCAGCTTCGAATAAAGAGCATCTCTGATAACTCGCCTTTCTAAAGGGATTTCATTTCAAAAGGCTTATTTTGATTTGTACATAGGCTCTACGACTAGCCTATGTTGTAGCCTCTGCAATTGGCCTATATTTAGCACAATTTTCACATTTTTAGAGGTGTATTGATTCAGAAGCGGTGTTAATTTTCCTCCTATTAGTTCTTGCTGTGTAAATGTTAATCTAAATGTTAAATGTAAATATAAATGTTAAATATAATTCTAAATGTTAAGCATAAATCTAAATCTATGTTTTAAAAGTTAAATATAAATTTCAAATCTAATTGTTAAATGATAAATCTAAATATAAATTTTAAGTATAAATGTACGTGTTTACTCTAAATGCTAAATGTTAAATGTAAATGTTAAACCTAAATCTAAATGTTAAATCTAAATGTTAAATGTAAATCTAAATGTTCAATGTAAATCTAAATTTCAAATCTAATTGTTAAATGATAAATCTCAATATAAATTTTAAATATAAATGTACGTGTTTACTCTAAATGCTAAATGTTAAATGTAAATGTTAAACCTAAATCTAAATGTTAAATCTAAATGTT
>JAOVYU010000042.1:17063238-17088315 GCA_025674565.1 Synodontis membranacea
GTGTGTGTGTGTGTGTGTGTGTGTGTGTGTTTCTTAAATTTTGTTAAATAAAGATCTTGTCGACCTGAATATGAATCACCAGTATATCTCTGGCAGTGGTACAGACACTCCCAAATTAATTCTAGTTTATTACATTAAATTAAATAAATCAATTAAATTAACATGACCATGTGGTGAATGGTACAGTGGCTCACTGTGCATTTAACCTCACGTGAGCTTAGCAAAAGTGTGTCATGTCATTCAGCTGCACTCCTGATGAGACAGGGAGAGACAGCAGTTTGACGGAAGGCTCTAGTTTCTCCTTGAGTGTCAAAGTCAAGGGACTCCTGTTCTAGTTTTTTTTTTTTTTTTTAACCTCCTCCCACGTCTTTCCCTGCTCCTCATAACACTGCTGTCATGCATTAACAGGCAAGGAACAAGGGAGCCAGTTTATGTCAAGTCATCTTTGAATAAACACTGCTGTGACTCTATCATCCTCTCTTCCTCCCTCCTTCTCTCTCTCTCTCTCTCTCTCTCTCTCTCTCTCTCAATCTCTCTCACACACACTCCCTCCCTCTTCCTCTTGCTCACTCATCTTGCACACTTTGGGGCCCCATGCTGTTCACAGCTTTAAAATGTTGCATGTTCAAACAGACTAAGATCCAAAAGCACTGCATACAATGTGGAAACAGGGAACAAAGCACAACCTCTACTTTCTTTCTAACCTGTCAAGTGTAAACCCAGGCTCTTATCACTACCTGAGAAGGCCAGGGCATTGGAATAATATCTTTGTCTCTGCATTAAACTTTCCTTTTAACAACTGTGAAAGATGTGCATGCTTGGAAGTTACACATGACAGGTACCAAACCAGCGCACACTCCTCATAACAATTGCAAGTGTTGTTTTCTTGCTCAAAACTCGTGAAGATGTGTTTATATGAACATAGACGTGCTTAGCACATGCCCCTGTATCTAACATGAGATCAAAAGTTGCCTTGAAAAAAAAAAAAAAGCATTTGAAATAGATAGTCTTAAATGACCATGATTCATAAAATCTCGATTAATTAATACTAAAATGCATAAAACATTTTATTTGGTTAACTTTGTAAATTATAAAAAATAACTCCCTTTCTCTTTGTGGTTTAATGGACTTGTAAGACAACAAAATCATGGTTTACCTGACTGTCCATCATGCAATTTGTCCTTAATGCAATTGTGCCTGTTGAACGGAAATCGATGATGAGAGTATCATGCCCTTCTTCTGGCAGAAGAGAGCGCAGTTGGCCAGTGAGGGGCAGCAGAGTAAGCCTGAGTTTGACACACAGTTCTCAGCACTACTCCACACACCATATGCACTGTGAACACACAGCAAGGCCACGCACTCCTCACACTGATGAGCCTATGGATCAGGGCACAATAACGCATGTTTGTCCCCTACTGGGTTCTCTGGGTTATTATGGTATTTTGACCTGTCAAATCTGTCCAGAACATTTTTAACACCTGTGCAGTGTTTTCATGCCCGGAGACAATCAGCAAACTCGAAATGACTCAACTACGTGTGAGTCACAACTACTCTTGGGATAGTGGACAGTGAGCCCTCTGAATTCAGAATAAATTCATTTCACATTTGAAACACATTTGAAAAAATAAAAAAAAAACACAGTGAGGTTTAAAAAATATCTTTTGCAGCCACTTATTTTAGCTTGACAAATTTAAACAAATTAAACAAGCGTTAAAAGGTCAAGGACTAAGAAAAGTGTCAAGATAAAACCCTAAGTATACTAGCATGAGTTTATTTTTCAATGGAAAAGTAAAGCACTCCTGTGAGATAATGGAATCTGTCAAATGATGTGAATTTAATGTAAATATAAATAAATACAGCTCCACGCTAAAAAAAAAAAAATACAGCACCATTCAGGACATTCACGGTGCACAATCTCGGACTGATTTCATTCAATATCTCTAGTAATCAAAGTATAATAATCAAAACCCATATTTAAAGACTACAGACTATTAAATTACAGTGTGTCTCAATGCTACAAAATATTGTTGGATGAAAACTGTTTTTTTTTTTAAGGGTTAAAGTCCATTTACTGCACTTTAAAATAATGATTAGTAGTTAGTGGGTCGAGGCAGATTAATTGCTGCTTTAAAACATAATTTAAACATTAGCAATAAGTACCCCTGGAACATTATTAATTAAATGAATGCAGCTTTGCTATGGTGGAGAATCTTCGGGTAATCACAGACACATCCTCCAGTGACTAAGCTACTTATATGTATTTTTGAGGTCCCACTGCAAAAGGTTCATTTTCCACTAAACACACTTTGAGATACAGTCCTTTTCAATATTGCGAACCTTCCAATCTAGTTTTCCCCAGTGAGAGCACCAGATTAAAAAGAGAGTCTGCCATCTCAGCACACAATCAAAACATACACACTGAACCATGAAAAAGATGCAAATGCAGATATTAATTTAAAAACAAACAAACAAAAAAAAAAAAACTCAAATGCATAATAAGAGAAGGACTCATCCATATAATAGAAAAGTTTTATCTTAAAAAAATAATAATAATGCATCAATACAAAATAAACATCAGTAGTCAAGGAATACTAGGATGCCACCAATCACAAGCGAAACGACAAAAATAAACAAATGAGTCATTAGGTTGCTTTAATTTACCAGGTCTTTAGCTTTATATAGCTTTTGGCACTCATTATGCAAGCTGCAGCATTCAATGAAATCAAACAGCTAATTTCCTCTTCACAGAAACTAAATTGCTTTTCGGTAGAAATAATGCACACTAAGCATAAAGGAGAATTACTATTAATTTCCTAAAGTTAAAAAACTCCTAAATATTTAAAAATGAAAAAAAAAAATATATATATATATATATACATATTGGGAACCAATATGAAACTCTCCAACCTAGCATCCTTAGACACGTGTGTCACTGAAAAACTCATAGAAATCTTAAACAACACTGAGCATGTGCTCCTATGAGCAGATTGGACACTATGACAAATTCAGACATTAAAGTTTGTTTGGATGATTTATGGTGCCCTTAGCAGCAGGGGTATAATGAAGATGAGATTACACAGATGGATTCTGCAAAGGTTTACTGTGACGCCTGAGCGTGAGGCTCTCTGCAGGGCCGTATGGAAGCTTCACTCTGATTTATAGCATGCTCTCAAAGGGATGGCACACAAGGAAAATCGTCATTCTTCTTGTTTTTAACCCTTGAACTTTATTTTGCCTGTTGGTCCTAAAACAGTGGTGTGTTGTGATATACAAATCCTCCACAGCAAGATGGGAAATTACAATTAAATATGGGAATTTGTATATTAAGTATGCATTATGTCATTATTTTTGAATGCGCATTATATTAATATGAAGGTTTTGTTTTCATAAAACCTTTTAATGATGCTCTAAATACAGTAAGTGTTTTGTAGTGTATGGCAAGATTTTAGTTACAGGTAACTGAACACTGACTACTCATTTATTGGATTCTCTGCATGACAGATGAGCTAGTACTATTCGTACTTTCAGACTTGGTTTCTGTGCCCAAAAGACAAGCCACCTTATTGCCTACCAGTCTTTTTTATTTTCACATTTTATGCGTCTGACTGCCTTTGCTAATTTGCAGAGAACTTTACTGTTCAAACATTGTGATACTCCACTCCCTGCAATTTACAATATAATTGACTGTTTTTGCCAGTGCATTAGTTTAGTGCAAAAGCCCGTTTTTAACTCTGCCCAGATTAAATACAATCAGCAAACCAGTGCGCTGATTTTTTATTTATTTATTTATTTTTTTTTCCTTGCACAGTAAATTGGGGCTGTATAAATATGGATTTTAATCGCTGGCCAGTATTTTTCTCTCTGTGCTTCGCCCTGTTTGAAGTTGCCTTGTGCACTGGCCCAGATGTGTCTAACATCTTACTCTCCTCATTTAAAGATTTCTGAATCACACTGCTTCTCGGAATCATTTAAAACAGAGCTCGTGTCTGCCACTATATCTGTGTGATTAAGAGTAATGGCATCTTTAAAATATCTGTATGGTACGTTAAGTTAAGTATGGTTGTTGATCCAACCAATTGACTCCTGGATTCAAAAGGAAAACAAAGGCTCCAAAGAGAGTCCAAGAAAGAGTGGCCAAGAACAAATGTGCCCAGTGAGCTCCCTGCACTACGAAAAATAAGCAGTGGAATTCAGAGCTGGAGGCAACATTCACTGTTTTTCTTTTTTCTTTTTCTTGCCTGGTTCCTTTGTGGCTGCAGCCACATTTATTAATGGTCACTAAGACATCAGACACTATCTATACACATCAGTCACAGAGGGCCGTCTTATTTATTTTAACTGCTGTTCCGTCCTCTTTTCCTCTTTGTTTTTGCCTCTTTTCTTATGTCAGGTATTTAAGCAGGCTGTCGGTTTTATAGTGCTCTGTGAAAGGGGTTGATAGGCTGTGCACTCAAAAGACAGCATGTGACCCATCTGCCCACAACTCCCTCTCACACACCCTCCGGCTTTTGTGCTCTTGTTTTTTGATTGTCTGCTAGCAGTGAAAGCACAACTTCATTAGGTAGGAGGTTTTGGCTCCGCTCTATTCCAACAATGCAAGGTAGATTACCCTGACTAAACGTTTATAATGTGTGAAGCTTAAATATGAAACCGAAAATGTAGTTCTATATAGACAATGGACTAAAAGCCAATTTAATGTGAAGCATCTTACCCTAGTCTGATTGTTTTTAATTTTACTCTGACATGATTAAGGACCCAAATGTTTCATTGTAAGAAAATGAGGCCTCCATACAGAGAAGGTCTTTTTTTTTTTTTTTTTTTTTTTACGACAAAGTAAGCACAGTCACTAACAGACGCAAGGCAAAATAAAAAAAAAAAATAGCTTGGCTCTCATTCATGTGTCCATGCACACTAAACTTTAGGCTACACTGTAGCCTGGACAAAAGGAGTTATAGAGTCAGTTGTTATTTAATAGCTTAAAAATTTCACAAGTTCTGTTTCTGTCAATTACAATGAATGTCACCACTATGTAACTGCTAAGTAACGTAATTATGAACTATTCATGAAAAGTAACTGCTCAGTATTTTGGGAATATTGAATGGCCATGTGTAAGCAATAATTAGCAATATTTTTGCATAGACCAGTTGGTCATGATAATGTTAGTAGTTTTATTTAGCAATGACAAAATGTAAAGTTCTCATTGTACATAAATGCTCTTCATGAATTTGTTCGGATTAATAAAGAGTAAACCAAATTAACCAACCTTCAGATACCCTTGCCAATTGCTGGATTTGTCCAAACACTTTCTGTTTGTGATTGTGAGAAAAACAGAAATTGACATTATGGTCTGCTGATGCAGCATCACCTTCCTCTGATAGCAGAGCAAATAAAAGCTTCTAGCTTAACGTCTCAGAAAAAAGCCACCTGTCTCTGAGAACCTACGCTGAGTGAGCCTCCTACACACTGACCCTGAGGAGAAACCCCAGTAGTCCTGACCGCAGGAGCTCCAGCCACGCAGCTCTGCTTCCTGCTATTTCCCCTTATGCAGCAGGCCTTCTCTCTGTGCATGACGCTACAGTTCATTAGGCTCCTGGCCCCACTCCCCTTAGGCCACAAGGCAAGTGACTATCAGCATACAAGGAGGAAGAGGGGCTTAGAGGGGGGTTAAGGAGGTACCCACAGCCTGCCACTGTGAGAGGATGTTACATGATGTGCTGTGTAGTATATCTCTGAACTCATTTCTCTAGTCAGCACAGTGAGTGGAGGCTGCTGTTGTCCCATGAGCACCATCACAATAGGATAGCAGTTCAAAGGTCAGCAAGCCTGGATGGATGTAACAATGACTACTGAGCCTGTGGCAGTCTTATGGGAATGCTACACTAAGTGCCTTTTGGGAGACTTAGTGGTTCTCAAACTGCTAACTGGTAAACAGCAACATCCATCAATTGAAGCCTGCCAAAAATACAATGAACCACTTCCAGGAGGTCCAGGAGATTTTAAGATGATTTTATAGTCAGTCAAATTATTTTCTTGTAGGTATGAATAGCTACATTTATCAATCTTTAAATCTAATATTAATAATTAGACAATTAGTAAGCCCACAGCAGCATGACAAATGGCATCATGGCACCTAATTCCTTTATCCATATACAATAATGTGAATTAATCTGCAGTAGGTTACAGTTCATCCTTCAGCTACTGCAACAGAACTATATATAAAGAAGATAAATTGTCTAGGGTTTCCATATTATATTTAGGAACCTTTTTTAAGTTTAGGAAATTTATGGTACACATAAATTATTAATCTAGGTATATAGTTTATGTGTGCATATAATTCCAGATCTGTTTTTCAATAAAACTTATAGGAGTAATATATAGGAGTCGGGTGATGATAGTGGTTAGAATGAAAATTCATTGTAACTGCTAAATGAATAGCAATGAGCTGATCATACCATGAGGTATTAATATTATATCAACATATCATGTCACACGATTAATACTTGTGACCCTTTAAATGTGAGTGGTATTAGGTAGTGAACACATGTTTCAAAAATTCATAATTTTATGTATTTCATTTGGCACATTTTAATAAACTGTTTGATGAAATGTAGCTATGAAAACTTGAAAGTATACACTTTTAATAATTTGTCATTTGGCCTTGTTGTTATTGAGCAGTGATATTCCAGTTGTGGCCACATGAAACTGAATCTATGATTACACCAAGGTGATTAAACCTGCAGTTAAAAAATCTGCAAATCCAACAGCAGTGCCAGATACATTATCTAAATATTGAAATATTACAAATATAAAGATACATAAGAATGTGTGTTGTATCACTGACATGGTGCTGGTGCTTGAGCTGGAGCAAACCATTCATCCATCAATCCAATATCCAATATTAGCATACCTACACTGCTTATCCCTGTCGGATTGTGGGGGAGCTGGAGCCAATCCCAGCTAACTTTGGGCAAGAGGCGGGGTACACTCTGGGCAGGTTTCCAATCTATCCCAGGGCTCGAGCAAACAAGAAAAGCTTTTTAAAAACCAGACAGTTTTTGGTTAATAATCACTGTTGTCATCATAGACATGTTAATTATTAATTCCATGTTTAAATTATTTGAATTATTCAACAATAATTAAAGCCCCCTACCATGTTTCACATCTTTTTTTTATGGCAATCAATTGGGTTGTTGTCTTGGTAACAATATGATGCCATCTTATGCCCCTGTAGTTACAAACATGCATTTAAGTGCTAGAATCAGTCCAAGCTTCAGGTCATTGGACCACATTTTCCGAAGTGTGATACAGTATGATTATTAGGCACCCCAGGCACATAGTGAATGTGTAGAAAGGGTTAAGTTGTTTGATTTTTATTTTTTTTTTACAAAAAGTCTTACGTTCATAACTTTCAGAGTTACTGAGACCAACTCATCAGAGTCTTGATTGCCATTATTGATTTCTAGATTGGTGGTAAACTCTAAGCTACTCTATCTTCATTTAGAGGCAACCTGTCTAGCTCTGGATGAAGAGCCTCCAACACACCCCAATGCTCCACTGACTTTTCTTTTACAAACGACTATCATTGGAATCCCCCAAAGCACGGCAGCTGTGTAGAACACTCGAGTGCCGGCGTCAAAGAAGGGCTTGTCACCACCTCCCCATATTCACATTTGCCCACTCAAATGAGGCCAAGTAAAAAAGGGTAGCACAGATGTTAATCACTCTCTTTCTTCCCTCCTTTATTATTAAAGGAGATTAAAAAGAATAGAGCTCAATTTGGACAGGGGCCAAGGCAGACCAGGCGTGGAAAGTATTTCTGGATTATTTCCACTTAGTACAGGCGGGGCCTGAAAGGACGGCTGTCTTGTTAGCTGGTGTGTCATTGAAGACTTCACAAGCCAGTTGGTCAACCGTAATCACAATACACCATTCTTACACCATGACAAAATTCCCATGGAGTGTGATTCACACAAATTACAGTCACTTGCAAATAAGTATATAATACAGTATAGCATGAATAATTGCTTGTAGGGTTATCAGTTTCTTAAAGGTACTTAATGGTGCCTAGCCCTACCTTTTATATTTGTCGTTAAAAGAAGGACATGTATGGAGGCATATGAACTGTCTCGATTTTTATATCGTCATTTCTCTACCTCTTTTGGCCTTTTCTTTTTTCCCATCCTTTATATCTAAAAAAAAAAAAAAAAAGTTTAAAGCGGCTAGATACATTTTCCTTTAGTTGTTCTTTCTTCACTGTTAATTTTCAGTCAGTAGATTTCTGCTTGTGTTTCCTTACAGTGAACATAATAAATTAATAATAATATGGGCATTGGTATGGGTGAAAATAATAGACTAATAAAAAAAAATATATAAGAAATTATTCTTCCTGAACATGTTTGAGGGTTCTTTTTTTTAAGGTGTTTAATAGTTAAAGAATTTACAAGGGAATTGTTCAGTGATGTTGTGTTCTTTGCTTCTTCCTCTGAAGAGCTGGAACAACGCTTAACCAAAGATGATTGACAGATGCCAAAAATTGCTAAACCTTGCTGGTTTTGATGTATGAATTCTATCAGCTGGCATTAGGCTGTGTTAAAAGTGCAATTCTGTTAGGTCCAGAAGACTCTCTTCTTACCAAAGTCAACCTGGCACATATAAAATTCTACCTGAAACATGAACAAGTTCACCAAACCATTCCGAAGGCTGGTTTGTGCTGTTAGATTTTTTCAAGCAAAAATAAAGTGTTTGATCCCTGGACATTTGCAGAGTGCAAACAGAGAGGCACATTTCAAACTGACACATCTACATTCTCAAACTTGAGAAAGTCCTGACATCTGCTGATTCATTTTTCATTTATACAGCCACTCTGCTCACACATTTTCAGGTCTGCCTTTTATCTATTTATTTCTTCTCTGTAGATGCCAGTTATAAAGTCCATAATAATTCTATTCTCTGCTTGTCTATAGAGTAAAAGCTCTCACTAGCATCCCCTGTTCAAAAAGGACAGTCATTGTTGCAGGCTGATCCCCCTCTCTGTGGCTGTCGGGCCTAATTAAAACTATTCTGGGGGGCATGGGGTGATCGGTGGGAGGAGCCAGCTGAAGTTCAACAGGAAATTATGATCACAAATGTCTTCCTGTTGAGTCCTGCACTTGGCACTACAAAGTGGGGCGACCTGGCGTTACCTGAAAGGGTTTGAATCCGAGCAGACAGCCACATCATCCCAGCCCTTAGTCCAGCAGGGTCACAAACACAAGTGACCATTGTGGCTGGTGAAAAATGGGATTAAGAAAGGGACTTAAAGGGAATTGATTTTCAGTGGAGAACAATGAGTGGGTGCAAAGAGCTAGGGCTCAAGCCCTGAATCACATAGTCCCACAACCCCATGAAAGGCCTGAGCCACACAACACTGAGATTAAAGCAATCGGGTTCTTAACCCCCTTCTTGCTGCACCCTTACTCCCCCATCTCCTCAGTGCCATGTTACACACACTGCTAACAATGAGTAGAAAAGGACTGAAGGAGGGGGGAAAAAATGGACTGTTTGCTTTGCTTTTTCCGTCTGGCCATCACTGTGAAAGTAGGGTTTATAATAGAGTACTACAAGTCGGTTGACTGATCTTTCAAAAGAATCGGTGCTAATGTCTAAACGTAGCATCCTGAATTTTAAAGTAGTAAGGGAATTTCAGTTATCTCTTTTTGAAATAAAAATGTTGTTTTAATGGAATAAGAAGTTAGAGATAAAAGCAGTAGATTGTTGCATCTTTAGACAACCTTTGTGTAGATTGTTGTCACTGTAAACACTCTCAATTACAAACGTCTTTTACACACTTTTACAATTACATATGCCAGCATAAGATTTAAGAGACCTGTTTTCACCATCGCCATATTGAGACAAAGCATAAACATGCTATTGGAAAAAATACTGTGTTAGTAGAATGAAATAGCGTAAAAGAAAATACACCAGAGAACAGGTCACTGTGGTTTTGTGCAGTCTCTCTTTGTGGTTCAATGGGAAATGTTGGTGTGCTCTCCAGCCCCCACTTAACCATTAGACAGATTGCAAACAGGCTGCTGAAGGCCACTTCATTAGGGGCATTATGACGGAGAAGGCTGTCTTCTTTCCATCACAGTCCAGAATCGTCAGGTCTGGTTAATCTCATAATTCTCTACAAGTGTTCTGAGGAGGTTGCAACTCAGAGAGAACCCTTCAGACATTGTACATCTCATACTCAGACATAAGAGAGATTAATTCTATTTGCCTTCTGAAATATGCTTCAAATAATACAAAATCCAACCTTTCGATCTCTCTCCACTTTTCATCCCTCTTGTCTTTTTCCAACTGGCGCTTAATTGTGCCTTTGTTTTTGTTCTGGGATGGCTGCATATCCCACTGCTCCCAAGGCTTTAATATCTCCAGTGGGGTGAGGGGTTAGCAGGCGGAGGGCTGGAGCTGGGACATCCTAACTTCTCTATCCAAGAGGGCTGACCTCTACACCCAGGGGGAGGCATGATGGACTCCAAATTCACAAAGCCCTTTGATGTCTGCTCATTCAATGTCCTTAATTAGCCAGAGTGGCTAAATGTTTAGCTGAAAGATGAATGGTTTCTGCAGAATGTGTGTTTAAAGCTGGTGACTGCTTTTTTTGCAAGCCTGTGAGTGCATATACGTGTATGTCAAAGGCTACTGAAATAATGATTCCATATAAAACCGAGCAGTCCATTTATGGACAGAGCATCAGTAGACAGAAGGCTGTAATTTATTGTTGTTGTTATTATTATTATTATTATTATTATTATTATTATTATTATTACAGGTGCATCTCTAAAAAATTGAAAAGTGCATTTTTTTTAGTAATTTATTTAAAAAAGAAAACTTTTTTATTTTTCATATTCATTACATGTAAAGTGAAATATTTCAAGCCTTTATTGTCTTAATTGTGATTATTTTGGCTTATAGCTAATGAAAATCAGAAGAAAATATTGATGAAAAGCATTCATTGATTCTCTATTAAGAGAAGCAGGGTAATACAAAGAAGCACAGGAATATCATGGTCAGCAAGTTTTTTGGTAGTAGTTTTGGAACTGTGGGTGTGTGCTAAATCTAAAGCTTATCAGCAGATGTGCTCTAAAATCTCCTGGTAGATGGCTGTGTTGACTTTGGACTTGATAAAACACGGGACCAAATCATCACAGACTGCGGAAACTTCACATTGGACTTGGTGACATGGTGACTCTTGATGCACTGACACCAGATTTAGTCCACTTCCTTTGAAGCTCTCCCAAATTCTTGAATTTCCTTTTTCTTCATCCCTGTTGCTTCTATACTTTTTCCTACCACACTTTTCTCTTCCAGTCAACTTTCTATTAATATGCTTTCTGTGAACAACCAGCTTTGGTTGTTCACAGAAAGCCTTTCAAGCCTTTCATGCAATGACCTTCTGTGGCTTACCCTCCTTGTAGAGGGTGTCGATGATCATCTTCTCGACAACTGTCAAGTCATCAGTCTCCCCCATGATTGTGGTTGCATGTACTGAACTAGAATGAGAGATATACTGTATTTATTCTGTTTGAATAGTAATTTACTCAAAGTTGAAACTAAATAGTCTAATAATTTGAAATGATTCTATTCAATTTTTTTTTAGATATAGGCCATAATTATCAATATTAAAATAGATAAAATAGATAAAATAGATAGTTAAAATAGATAAATGCTTGACACAATTTAGTTTCTGTGTAATCAGTATAAAATATATTACATATTTGCTTTCTTAAATAACTGGTGGAAAGTATGGCCCTTTTTTCCACAATATTATTATTATTATTATTATTATTATTATTATTATTATTATTATTATTATAAAGTATAGATGGATGGATGGATGGATGGATGGATGGATCGATAGATCAATAGATAGATAATATTTCTCTCTGGTATTTGTATTTTTCATTTTGTAATTTATAATCCCTCTTTCTATTACAAGAACTTGTGCATTTCTTAGTGCCCTTTTTTGTCTCTAAAATTAGCTACTATGAGCTCAACACATTCTCAGTAGTCACACATTATCGGTGTGCTAAATGCTCATTAGAACCACATTAAAGTAACATATGGTGAGGTTGCTTACATCAAACCAGTCAGCAGTCAGGCTTTTAAATGCTCCAATTCCCCATTGCCGTAGCATTCAGCCTGCAATAACCTTCCCTGGACATGAGAAGCAGCCTCAGCTGGGACATGCTGAATTCATCAGGCCTGGAAAATCAAGTTGTTCTTGCAACACTTTCAGAATAACAATTTTCCCTGTGTCCCAGTAGGAAAAGCCAAATAAAGCCTGTTTGTTTCATTTTATCGGGCTAGTAAAACTCCCCCATGCCCCTGGCTAAGGTCTGCCACTTCTGCACGTTACTTCAATATGGACGTGAGCTAAAAGTGTAATGCCTGAGTACAAGGCACAAAAGACATGAGATGGCATTTAACAGCAATTCAAGTCTAACTGAGCGAAGTGTGAGGACCTAAAATATGATCATCTCTAGTCTTGGCGTTTGAGATTCTGTAGCGCATATTTAGAAACATTCACAATACTCAGGTGCATTTAGATATTTATACTCCCAATAATATTCACCACAGCAAAGAGCAATAACATAATTTTGTCCATTAAAGCTTTTTTTGAGATTCTTCCTCTCTATACCTCGGACTCCACCTGATGAGTCAAACTACCAAACATCCACATGCCTAATTTCAGAAGTTTTACACTTATGCCAATCATGTCATGTGACATCTGCTGAAGCACAGTTGGCATACACCCAACAGCAGTCACTGTACATGTCTGGTAATTGAATGAGAACAATTTCCAGCACAAGTAGGGGATCTGGATGAAATGGACTGTAAACTGAATACCAGAACTCCGTTTCTGCCGGGTGCTGTGAACATGATGGCCATAGACGACACCATTTTGTGACCTAATGAGGTAGCAAATTAAATGTCTTACACAGCAGAAGAGTTATTCTTTCATACTTGAATTCTTTCTTCTTTGTCTTTGTCTGTGAATTTTGTATTCAACAAGCAGCCATGAATAAATTGTCAGCAACCACAGTAGTGTCTATCTGTGCATTAATTTTACTATGTGTGTAAATATTCAGCAAACAGATTGTATTTTGATAATCTTTATAAAGACGAGCGGATTTATAAAAAAAAAAGAAAAAAAAAGACTGCTAACCTACTTGGCCTGTGAAATAGCAGGAATGTTTGGCAGTCAGTTCAGGTTCAGGAGTGCACGGCAATGTTCTTCAGCACAGCCCACCTGCTGCTGGCTGATCGATCAGCGCTGTAGGACTCCTTTTCAATAGCTCATGCTTGGTCCCTGCTTCTTCCCAGTGTGGATGAAGGTCACGTCCCACTCGATCAAACCCCTTCTGTTTATGCTTTACACATGCTAACCCGAAAAGCAGTGTCATGGACCACCAGCTATGGCTAATCTCAGTGTCCCTCTAATAGACCTGTGTATTCCACAAGACAGCATCTGACTTCAATGTTTCTCTTCCACTAAACGTTCAGTCTATTCTCACTTGTCATTATCGGCAATGACAGACTAAATATGTCAAGCAAAATATTTTTTAACAAAACAGATATGGACCTTTGCGAGAAAAAAGCCAAAACCTCCACAAAACGGGTTTCCAAGAGTATCAGGTCAAAGATTCATCAAGTGCATTTGTAGGAGCTTGCCTTTTGAAACAAAACATTTTCACTAGTAGTAGATTATACACTTCATATGTGGAAAGTGTTTGATATGCTATAAATAAAGCTGTTTGCATAGCTTTACTCTGAATAATCTAATTCCTCATGTGGACCCCTACTCCTCATCACTCACTCTCTTGCTGACTCTTTCCCTATTGTGTCAGAGGTTTTAACACAGGAACGCTTGGCATAACACATAACTATTGGTAACACAGTAGGATATAGCCACACAAATTACACATCCATACGCATACAAGCTCGTGAAATCTGGAAAATATTTTAATAGGTTCCGTCTTCCACAGCAGCAACAAGCTGTATGTGCTGCGCTTCTGAAGCAGCATTTAAGCGCCAATTAAACGGGAAACACTGGGAAAGCGGAAGGGGGTATGCCCAAAATGGCAATAAACAAGGGAAATGACACTTGACAACTTGTAATTTATGGATGGCATTTCAAAGGAAAGAAATTCACTGTTTCACAGGGAGAGGAGGGAGTAAGCAAAAGCAAGCACTAAAGAAAACTATTCATAGAATGTAAGAGCATCAAAGTCATGCAAAAGAGAGAGAAGGATTTTGGGAATGGGAGAGAGAGAGAGAGAGAGAGAGAGAGAGAGAGAGAGAGAGAGAGAGCAATGGTACTTCAAAGTCTGGGCGCAGTGAGCACAGCACACAGAAAGCACTGCACATGATGTTAGGACTGAGCGAAGGGAGCCCCCTGGAAGCTTACGGCCTCTCTCCTCATCTAATCTCACAGAATGCCAAATTACAATCAGCAGTGCACTGAAAGCCACCATCACACACAATGGAGCGGAGTGAGAACAGGGGCACTCTTGCATAACACTCAAATCGACTAATAACACCACCTGCCTGTTTACTGATTCTCTGATCACATCATGTGAAAGAAACACATACAAATAAATCCTCACTGCTGAATCAGGTACAGAAAGTTCAGAAATCCGTGATCTAGTATAAACCTCTTGACTCTTACAGCCGATACATCTGTGATTGGAATGTAATTAGAGTGTAAGTGAGGCCATTCAAATAAACTATTTTCAACATGCCAACAAAAAGACAGCAATCTCAGAAATTTGCCAAAAAGAAGCACTTACTGAAGCGCTTTGATATCAGCCTCTGAGATGTTACAGTCTTAAGTGGCGACATCTCATAGGACTGGGGAAAAAAAGTATTCTCTTTCCAGGTTTACCTGTGAAATTATACATTTGGAATGGATATAAAGAGGTAACATAAAACAGCTGAAACCCCGAGACACTAATTTGTTAAAGCCACATACAAATTATTTTACATTTAGTCGTAACTTTTTTCAATATTCTTTCAATATTTAAGATATACTCTTCATAGAAAATTGTTGGAAATGCAAACCCTTTCAATTTTATGCTTTCTGTTCATGCAGTTATTGAAATGAAATTCTCTGTCTAATTTGCAAATAAGAGTTAAAACACTTTTACTAAACATGTGATAGGAATTTAATAATGCCACAATAGAAGGGTGAAACATTGAAAACTCCAAAGCCCAAAGTGTCTTCATTTTGATTTGGAGCTGGGATCTGATGTTACCATGGTGACATGGTGCAGACTCCGGCCCTCTTCCCAGCTGTTGGGAGGTTTTGTGCTCGTAAAGGCCCAAGCGCACATTGAAGCTTTGCTCCCGTGCTGTTCCCTTTTCAGATGCCAGAATAGTGTCTCAACTAATCCGTGAAAGTTGCGCGGCTCAGAACCCCCGGCCAAGCCTTTTCCCACTGAATCAGGGAAGCTGGGGGTCTGAGCTGTGCTTCACACTCGATTGGTCCTCACTGTGGAAGGCTCTTCCCCCTCGCTGTGTTGCTCAGGCACAGGCTAATCGGCTTCTCCCTGTCGTAATTACCCATACTCAGGCCAGGTCTGATGCAGCTGCACCATCCCTCTGCCCACAAACCTGGACATATGCTGGCACTGATGTCCCACTGGCCTGGTATTGGCATCTAGAGAAGCCTTGATTTGGATGGTCCTGCCCTGGAGCACTGGCTGTGCCAAAGGAGAAAGGGAGGTGCCCATTTGTTATTTCAAACCCATCCCCCCACTACCACCTACTTGCCCTAGCCCACGCCCCAACGCATACTGCATACATAAACACCAGGGATGATGAGTCTATTTTTCCAGGAAATATAGTGTAACTAGAAAGGCACAGCTGCTGCAGCCATCTCTATCACAGTAACAAAGCAAAACCACCGTGTGTCAGCTGGCCTTCTGAGGACATAATTCTGCTTGCTCAATCATACAGAATAAAGGTATTGTTGCTCATATCATTTACCTGCTTAGTTAAAAAAGGAAATTATTTCTTTATAACTGAGATTTTGTCTTTTGACATAAATTTGATGTTTTACAAATCATTTTGTTCTTGTGCATGACTGTCCATACATAAACTGTGTATGAAGTCCTTTTCCGGGTTTTGGGCAAGATCAAACAACTCCTTTGAGGAATGTCTTCATTTCCATTCAGCTGGCAGATTAGAGGACCATATCAATATTGAGATGGCCTCTGGAATTGCACTGCCACTACACCACAGCTTTTCAAAGGAAGATCTCAAAGATTACAATGCAACACAGAGGATATTGGGCTTAAGGGGAGTGGGGATCATGTCAGTGACACCAAGCATACACAGTATTTATTAGAACCTTGCATTTGTCTAATATCTTATTAGTTTAATTTTTCTTCCTCTATCCACATCAGTTGGCAAAATTGTTCTTGCCATTTGTAAGAGCCTATGCTATAGCAGCTTAAAAAAAAAACACAGCACGAATAAAAGATATTTCTTCACATATCCAGACAGGCGTGGGGTGAGTAGAAAGGGAAGAGAAAAAAAAGAAGAGCCAGAAGGGGGCACACTGCTCAGTATGTGCTTG
Source organism: Synodontis membranacea (assembly GCA_025674565.1). Taxonomy (NCBI): domain Eukaryota; kingdom Metazoa; phylum Chordata; class Actinopteri; order Siluriformes; family Mochokidae; genus Synodontis; species Synodontis membranacea. Next base: position 17,079,863 of record JAOVYU010000042.1, read on the forward strand.
GAGCTTTTGTGAATGATGACTTTTCAATGTGTCTTCTGCTTTTTTTCTTGCTGCCTTCCATGATTTCTTCGTGAAAAAAACATAAAAGCAAGAAAACACAGAGCCGCAAATTACCTTATTTCTTTAAGCAAGCTGTCTGATTATTACCAGCATAAGTTGATCATAACTGTCGGTAATGTGAAGTTAAATGTGAATTTGGAGTTGTGTTCGGATAGGGAAAAAATGTGTCCAATCCAAGCAGCAGGCAGGAAGACCCCCTGAAAGTGGAAATAAAAAGTGTAAATTTACCCTCTCAATTGTACATCTCAATCCATAATCCTGCCCCAAAAAAGCCAGTGAAGAATTGCCTGCCACTCCCATGTCGTTCCCCACCGGTGCTGGCTCAGCCTGAGTAGGTTTATAGTATTCAGATTGGTGCCTTATTTGTCATATCAAAGGGATTTGGTGCTGCAACTTCAACCAGGTTTTCACAAGTTGCAACGGGATGAAATGAAGGCAATCTGCTTTTTGTAATGAAAGCCAGCAGCAATAATAATGGATGCTGTGATTTAAAATAAAGTGCGAACGTAATGTGGAAAGTACATGTCAACGCATGGTCAAGGTGAGTGCCTGTGTGTGATGTAAATGTTGTGTACTTGAGTTATTATGTGAGGCCTGGCTAAGCAGGTCGGTGAAGCTAGGTCAAGCTGGGCAGCTGAGCAAACGTGTCCGTGTGTCTTTCTGGTTAGCCGGTGGGTGTGTATCGGTCTGTCTGTGAGAAACAGACACCTACATTTCCACCAAGGATGACAGGCTTTCCTTGTCAGATGGGTTCCTGTGCATTGCTGATGAAGTTCCAAAACAATTCACCAGCAGTGTACTAGTCTTGCAATGTACTAAGGAAGACACATAAAAACGGTGCAAATCATTTATAACAAATTCTATTTTGTTCAAAAATCCTATAAAAAAAAAAAGAAAGAGAAAAAAAGATAAGAAAAGTGTGCAGCCATATGAACTGACATTATCTCTTATCAGCATGAAACTTCAGCTAGCCTACCCCCTCAAGAAGAATAAATAAAAAATGTACTGGTTGGCTTTCATATATTGTAGTTTAAAAGACATTACATCTATGCAATTTGGCTGATCCAAAATTCATTAAAAAAAAAAAAAGTGAAACATTTTCAAAGGGATTTTAAAATGATTTTAAGTCTTTCATTAGAAAAAAAAAAATAAACTATCCTTTCCTAGTATTCAAACAGCAGAGCAAAATTTCTTTATAGCATTGCTTCAGAGAAAGGCTCCAAAGCTGTCTGCTAAACCTTGCACATCTAACCATAAATCAACTGTGAAATTTGATCAACTTTGCAGTGTGTCAGTTTAATATTGAATTTACCAGTTTGTGTCTGGTTTGTATAATTTCTTCCAGTTGCACTTGGACATGTGGGGAAGCAGGTGATTCTAAAGTGTAGCTCATATTCATAACTATGCATGTATGCGTCTGCCTGTGTGTAAGTGTTCGTTAAAAGGAAACAGGGGGGCGGCCTATTGCTCAAATGTGTCTAAAACGTTTTAAAGAGAATGAGGAAAGCTGTGGCACAGACATCACTCATATGCAGAGTGATGGAAAATCCAACAAGATGGTTATAAAAATATGTGTGGTCATGGGTTGCATATCCAGAATAAACATGTCTCATATATGACAAATCACAAGTTGCTTTGTGCAGGATTGGAATATATCCATATCAAGACAGAGTGAAACGATTACACTTATTTGCATATAAGTAAACAGAGCTTATAAATGTGCATATGAAATGGAGCACTTTACGTCTACTCATTATGAAGTTAAAAGCAGGGAAATTTTTAAAGATTGTGTCTACCTATAGTCCTCTAGTCCAACTACAATTGTTTTATTTCTATTCAAAAGTTATTTCTCAGGGGCACACACATACCCACACTTTAGGATCAGTGTTGTGTTCAGCTGAAGGATTTGGATTTAGGATTTAGTGACGTAAGGGCGCATCCTATTAGCAAGACAGATTTTAAAACTGAAAATCAGAAAGGCTCATCAGGTAATACTGCCAGTTCTTACTACCATTCAACAAGGTGGTTATGCAAGGTGGTTTCGGTTGTTTATGTTTTCTTGTTAACAGAGACATTCTCAAAGTATATTTGCAGATGATCAAATGTAAGTAGCTTTCACCTGTAATCATCAGATCTTTACTCTTTCAAGATCATGGGTTTTTTCATTAGTATCAATTTCTCATAAATTAAAGGAAACAAATATGCAGATATCATGGCCTTAACCAACATCTGTAGCCAGTCATTAATGTGCATAATTCGCGAGATGTGGACGCTTCACATAAAGTCTCTTTGAAACTTTGTTCCTGATAGATTTAGTAGTATTCAGGGGAAGGTGGGAGCTGCATATCCTCTCTCATTAGTCCCTTCTGTACTCCCGGCAAGTAAGGTTAACTTTGGGAAATTGTGTGACAGTCATATGTAATTGGAAATGAAAAGGGTAGGTAACTTTCTCTCCAGCACTTTTCACAGTGCTCTCAGGGTTGGAGAGCTTGACAGAAACTCCCGCAGAGTTAGAATTCACTTTTAGCTTTTCACATATTACTACAAATGGACTATTAACGTGACATGGAATTTTGGAACTTGCATTCCCTTTTTTTTTTTTTTTTTTTTTTGCCACAAGGATCCATGTAATTTTTTATGTGAAAAATGAAAGCACAACTCTTCATAAAATGTATGAATGATTTTCTTGATCAATTAGTTTTTCAGCACTGATTAGTGTGCGGTGATGAAACAACACATTTCAAAGTAATGGTAATTTCACAATAATGAGCAAAATAGTGAGTGTCTTTTATCCAACTTTGCGCGTAGGGAAAAACAAACAGACAGAGTTTGATGTCCTGAGTACGAGGAAACGTGCAAAAGCAGATGGTGCACTTTCATTCACCATTCTCTGCTTCTCTACTCTCACTCGCTGTGACCTCTGAATGTGGGAGCAGTTTAATCTGCCTTTCTCACTAGCTTTATTCTTTATTTCATTTATGAATCAGCTACATGAAGCCTGACTACTTATCTTAAAAAAAAAAAATTAAGAAGGCCCCTTGCAATGTAAAACTCCTGTCAAAAAATCCCTCAGAATGAAATAGCTAATGATTCACTAGCTTTTGAAGATCCACAGAAATCTTCAGAATGAATCAAACTGAGCAAAATGTCATCAGCAACAAATGAGGATGGAATGATCAAAAAATAAATCAGTAGAAGTTCTAATGTTAAGGTTCAAATTTCACAAAATATGTTTCTTTACAATAAAACTTATTACTGTGAGCAAGGTTTTGCCAGAACAAAGTTCTTAATTTTAATTAAATGGTGTTTAACGAAAAACGTTTTGAATTTATAATTTAAAATGATAGTAATGATAGTAAGCAAAGAATTTAAAAAGAATATGAGATTATTTTTATATCTTATAATATTTTATTCGTTTTTTTTTTTAATGTTTTATTAATTCTTCATTATTGTTATTGCAATACAGGACACATGTTGGTACGGTTGGTATGGTCTATGGGTTATAGTAATTCATAGAAATTGGAATTCCTGTTGTAATGTAGTATAAAATCACCATTTAATTCTCCAAATGTTTCTACATTTTTATGTGTAAATTAGGATAAAGAAACTATGCATAACCTCTAACTTGAATAATCATGTGTGTGTGTGTGTGTGTGTGTGTGTGTGTGTGTGTGTGTGTGTTTTTAATAAATAAATAGATAAATAAATAAATAAATAAACAAACAAACAAACAAACAAACATTTCTTACTGTTTAGGGATAAGCATACTGGATCTATTCAACAACCTTATTTCAATAGGAATTGTATGCAAATTTTTTTACACATTTGAGTGTGTTCCATATTAATTGACAACATTAATATGAGAGATAATTATAACTATAACCATATTCCTTCCAGTAATACCATGTTGGTTGCACAGTACATCTATCAGAAATATGCTTTTAACAATATTTCAGAATATTTTTTTTAGATAATTTTGGTGTGTTCATATTTATAATGAATGTAGAAATCTAAAAGGTAGAATTACCAACTTAAACATTACACAAAAAATGCAAATCCTATAAGTCAAAATTGATCAAATTTAAATAATTAAATTTTTATTTAAATTTAAAATTTATATCATTTATCTTACTTAATATAAAACAAGCAGAAACGTTTGCCAAAAACGCATACAAAACCATACAAAAGGCTCCCCTATTTCAGCAAATAAGGAGAGTTAATCTGGATTTGTCAAAACACACAAAGTAAATATTGATCTATCTAATACCTCAGTCCACTCTGACGGTACTTGGTTTTTCTCATGCCGTAATGTAAACCAGGGGTTGCACATGTCTTCAAAGAAATCACCTATTCAACCATTTTGAATACTTTTCCATATTTACTCACATCCGATGCCATGATGCCTCACTTTGATTTGTCTTAAACATATTTTTCTTTGTCTGTTAATATCGATCACTCTGTAAGTACTGTAAGTGACGTTTTGGGACGTGAACAGTCTGAGTAGAGGAAAAGTTAAATCAACAGAGAAGTGAGAGCTGCTGACATGTAGGTCCATTTGTGGATGCACCGTAAGGACTCTTGCTTTCCAAAAAAGCATGTGCATTTAGGAAACATGTGGTCTGTGACCACCAGATGTATTAATTATGTATGCTGAGAGGCAAAGATAAGGAAGCAAAGGGGGCAAAGGTAGACAGGAAGTTGTTATTTCTATTTTTTATGTCTGTCTGGTTTTTAAAGCACATACTTTTTTTACTTTTCTCGTTCATCACTTACATTTTTTCTGATTCTATGACTGAAGCCTATGACCTGGCCGTTGCGGAAAGCAGGTCATCATTATATAACCAGGAAGTGGCCTGCCAACATCCTGCAGCTTGTTTACGGTGACATCTTGTTGCCAGGGCAATGGGAACCTGCCAGAGAGTGTCTTCATTAGCAATCACACATGGCTGAATCTGCCACTCTGCTCGGTCAACCTATGCTATAATATCAACCTGATCTCATGCAAAATTTGTCATAACTTCTGTGCATACAGAACATTTTACTGGATTTCATGCACATTATGGCAAAAGATATGACTAAATATCAGATTCAAAATCATGACTTCGATACCAGAATACCTGATAAGTCCTTACTATATGGATTTGCTTTACAGGCTACAAGTTCCATACAATCAAGCAAATGATTATAAATGTTTCCATTCATCTTTGAACAACCAAAACATGTCTAATGACATGGTTTAACTTTTTTTTTTTATTTTTTGCTTCTATTGTTTCTATTTTTTATTAATTTTTTATTCACTTTTTACTCAAATCCTAAACATATATAAACCATAAAATTAAACATCTTATCTCATACAAAAATAATAATAAATGGAGATAGAATAAAATTCAAAATGCAAATAGCAAAACTACTGTATGCTTCTTTTTAAACAGTATATGTTGCTATGAAACTTTTGGTCTGGATAATAAAATGATTTTTCATCTCACATATAAATGAGCATATCTTATTTCCTGAGGTTCATTGGCCAAGAAGGAATGTTCTTGCAACTGTAGCCGAGAGCTTTGCGTTTTCCTAAATTGTGAAATTACGCACAAATATTCTGCTGTGTAATTGGTCTGCAAAATTCCTGGCAACATCTCCCAACAAAATATGTCCAATATCATGGAATAAACTGACCACAATTTATTTTTGGAAACAGCAGAATACCAAAATATAAACATTTTAAATGCAATGTGACCAGCCATTCTGATGGCTTTTTAATCTGAAAAACTGAATCTTGAAAAATGCCCACATTTCCTCCAGGGAGAGCAGCAGGAGGCGCTGTGAAGCTGTTAGCGTTCTAATAATCAAGCAGCAGCTAAAACAAACATGTATGATGGGGGAAGGGTCAATACAGTGGCTTGTGCACATTAATGCAAGATTAACATTGAATGAGCAATGGAAGTCCATGGCAATGATATCAAATACATGGCCCCTACCTGTGAGGCCTAGCAAAAAAGGGGGTTTGGTCTCGGCATACAGTAATGTGCATGACATAATTATACAAAATATCAAGGGACGCCATTGTGCCCTATGACGTGAAGTGCCATGCAAAGTGCTACATCAGGGTGTTTCAGTGGAGCTGTGAAAGCACATCCACCACAAAACGGTTGTTTTGGCTATCATTGTTCCCTCAGTGTATAAGTGGTTGCCTGTATGCTATTTCACTGTGGAAAATTCTGCCAGAGTTATTATAATGTTTCATCACATTTACATAAAAAAGCTTGTTTTAATCACTAATAGAAAATGTGCATGCTGTGATAGTACTAGCTATAGTGTGCCATGCTGTTCCACGTCATTCATATTTTTCTCTATCGTTTATAGTTGAAATTCTTGATATTTGCAAGGGAGCCTTGAGATTTTAAACACAAATTTAAAAAATGTTTATGACACTTTTGATAACAAAAGGAAGTGCTGCAATTGAGTTTGGAAAAACAGGACAGCATCTCTACTGCATCACTTTCTTGTGCGTTGTACAGATGATGAAATATTTCTGAAGCTTTGCTAAATATACAAAAAGCAAAAGTGCTTTCCTGTCATTCCCTTAATTATTTGTTTAGAAAATGTCAAGCAAAACACAACGTCCTGGTGCATGGACTTCTCCGTTGTGCCCTGAGACTGGCACTGAGGTCTGTGGTGAATATTTACCTCTGTACCGAGGTGTCCCAATTGCATGTGCTTCAAGGCACTGCAGTGAATTTTCCACAAATTATGTCAAAGCAGCTTTAATATTGCTTTGCCCTTGGATTTTTTATGTTTTGTTGTTGTTTTTTCCAAATATATAGCAACTTCAAAAATAGCATCTGTAACTTGATATGGTGTCAATTTATACCACACTTTCTACTCTACAGGATGAACAAATACATCAATAGCATGTTATATGCATGTGGGAAGATTTAATTATTTGTTAATAACCATTTGTACAGATATTGTACAGCACCATAACACATCTCTTAAGTTCTTGCAGCTCTTACTTTAAGGTACATGTACATTAATTGGTACTATTAATAATATATTGCTCTTAACGTAAGTTTTTGTGGTTGTTGTTGTTTAACCTCCTGATAGATAAATTAGTTATCACCAGACTGTATAAGAATCAGACAGCCACAGAATGTAACTTTCACAAGGACCTTAATAAAATGTTTGAGAGTGATTGCATGGTGTAAATTCAGGCAGGTCTACCCCACTGAGCCAATGGGACACATTGGAACAAATTGAAATGGCTGCTGGACATGCTTAACTAAGAATTAATAAAAAAGAAAAACAAGCCAAAATCGCCAAAGCAGCCTCCGCAATGGACTGGTCTCCTCTATGAAGACATCTGCTGATGACACACTTTGGAAAGGCCTGCTCATGCGGAGGCTGGCGAACAAATCGCTTTAACGAGATTGGGTTACACGACGGCCTGCTGTAAGAGACCGACGTGGGGTCCCATACAACCTGCCACTGAGCGGGATGCCACAAAGCTGCCTGGGCCTGCCACAAACATGTCTGCACCCTTTCTGAAAGTACACAGCCCACACAGGCAGGGTGGCAGAATATTATTAAGGCCTGAAATCCAGTATATATGCTATTCTCTCTCATGCAACCACAGGCTTAGCAAGTTCCTCCAATGTGGCACAAACTGAAATTGCTGTTTTGTTCTTGTGCAAAACATAAAATGTACAATGTAGTTTATATTTCTAGTACTACCTGGTGGGCAGTGAAGGAATATGGTAAGTAAAATGCTGACATCACTAGCTCTGGCACATGGTGCTGTTTGGGTATCAACCTGTGTAATTACAGGATATGCTTCAGGTGAGGCATATGCCCGCTGCTACAAGATTCCCAGTGGGGTAGCATGGGACACACCAGTTTACCAGAAAGTGTGGCAGACCCTTGGCCAGGACATAAACAGTCCGTTGTACCTGAGGCAAGTTGGCATAAAGAGCCACCACCCCACAAAAAAATGGTTGCCCTACAGCATTGTACGACTCTTCCACCAAATTTACTTTGCCAGAAAATGTATGAGCAGTTGCTATAATCCCAAACACTGTTATTCCAGTGCAAAGTACAATGTAACATGCAAAGTAATGGCAAGCATTATTTGTCCCATTACATTTACATGAATTCATGCATTTTAACCAAACAAACTTACACTGAGATAGGATATACAGTATTGTGATCCAAGCCTATACGGTTGTGAAGGCCTTGCTCAGGAGCTCAGCAGTAGTTCACTAGCAATCATGGAATTTATACGCAGTGAGGTTTTATCATTTATGCTTTTTGTCGTCTAGAAAGATCTGAAACATTTTCTACATACACAAAAGACCCATTACTCTCAAATATTGTTCACAAATCTGTCTATATCTGTA
>JAOVYU010000042.1:17116323-17126566 GCA_025674565.1 Synodontis membranacea
AGATAGATAGATAGATAGATAGATAGATAGATAGATAGATAGATAGATAGATAGATAGATAGATAGATAGATAGTGAAAGAAAACCCACTTATTGCTCAAAGTTATATAATAAAATAAAGTTATGTAAACTTTTAAAAACTCTCAAAACAAAATTTCTACACTTTAACTAACCTAGGATATTAAGTAACGTTGCAAAAACACCCTGTAACGTTGTTAGCCCGTTATGCCACAATAAAACTTCCATGCTCTTTTCGACTGGAGCCACAATGGTTTACTTTCCCCGCATGTGACTGTTTTGTGAACTCTATAGGCAGCCCCGCGGTGACAATAAAATGCTTCGCTTCTTCTGCGTTCCGTGAAGGTTCAAGTGTTTATAACGTCTTGAGGAAGAAAGGTAGTTGAGGAGGGAAAAGATTTAGTAATGGCAATTAAGAGATAGGATTCTTGGCTGAAAGGTCCCAGAGGCCAGAGATACTCATTCTACCCTAATACAGTTTAAAAAGAGGGTCTGTACCTTAGAAATAAGGTATATAGCCTATTAGGGATATCTGCCAAGGTCGTCCACACGAGCTTACTTTAAGACATTGTTGATCTTTTAACTGGACACGCCGGGAGCACTTTACTGCTCAGCTCCATAAGAAAAAAAAATAATAAAAAAAAAGTAATGACCCCGTGCCCAGTGCTCTAATTCACAGTGTTTGGACATTAAATAAAAATACCTAAGTGAATGCTTTGTTGCTTGTAAAGATCAAACATGCACTATCCGCCTAAGAACGGATTAGGGGCTAAATATTTTCATGAAGTTGAATATCTGAAGGAACAAACAGGCCTGAACAGCAACACTTTGCCGACTGGAGCACAGAAAACAAAGAAGTGCTTTAAAAAACGGATTCACCCTCTGTCTACTGGTCTAAAAGGCGTCACATTTAACCGATGTTGCCGCCTTCATTAGTGTGGTGTGGAGGATGTGGTGTGAGATTCGCTCCTGTGTTTAACGGTATAAAGAGGCGTAAACTCTGGAGGCAGAAGCGCGAAGCTGACGTCACGCGTCCAAGAGTCGCCCGCCGTGTGCACGGCGTCTCCGCGTAAAGACTCACCGACAAAGAAAGCAAAGGTTTCGGCCGACAATGTGGGTGGACAGGGCGTGAAAGTACTATCATCTTCGGTTTTGAATGAAAGAAAGAAAACATAGATTGAACAAAAAGAGTGCCCCCCCTTCCATTTCAACTGCGTTGTTAGGACAACGGGAACCATCCCTCAGATGATTAGTTCCACTTCAAAAGAATTTACTTTCCGGCGCAGGAAAAACGTCCCCCTTTTGTGTCGGGACACAGTTTTCAGAACGAAAAGAATTGTCTGTTTGGTCGGTCTGTTTATTTTTTGTTCGCCATACAATTGTATTAAATCAACAGAAGAGTTGCCACAATGGGCGTCCAGATCATAAACATGTGGATGAACTGAAACAAAATAAAACGCAAATATATAGGCTGTTCTTGCAAAGTATGCAAATATAGGCCTACATGTGTTAAGTCAAATAGAATGGGTTCAATCAAAGGAGAGGTTTGAGAGATGTGCAACAAGTACAAAAACAAACCATGACAGCCTGAGATTAGAACCCGAGAGTGAGTAATCTTGAGAGTGAGTGCATAAAGTGAGTGATTACAGGATAGTGTTCCTCAGTCAGTGTTGTCCCAAACTGTTACACCTTACTTCCCAGTCACACACGGTGACACTATTCATTTCCCACTGACCCATATTAATGCAAACTTTTTCAGTGCCTCTGCACAGAACCAGGTTTGGCAGTTCAACCACAGGAGCGCCCAACTCCTTAAACGCCCTTTACAACCAAGGACATATAAATAACAAGATACTGCTGTCAATTAACTTTAATTTGTTGCTCTTTTTATTGAACAGAGGGTCATGCATATAAACATACGGAAATATGGGACATCTGGCATGATTTTACACTGATTGGAACGGTTGTGTGCAGAGAGGTTTCCCCACCAAAGTGCAGATATTAGGAGACCAAAAGATATGATGTCTCTGACTCACTTCAGGAGTGGCAGGTGTAGTAAACATTTCTTAGGCAATGCTGAGAAGGGCTCAAGTTTATCATATAGGCTACATAATACCCTTGATGTACATTGCAGGCTATATGTGGTGATTAGATTGCTTAATCACAGTATAAGCAAAGTGTATGTCTGGGTTCGTATCTTTTTTTAACAGTGCAGATGAATTAGGGGAACAGTTTACAAGGAAATAGTAAATTTTTGATACCTCAACACTCTCTTACTTATTAATTACAGCAAAAAAATGTTTTACTCTTAAATGTTTTATGCTCCTTGGATTATAGATTCTAATCAATCTTGCAAGGTCTCCTCTTGAGTGGCAGACTAAATGAGGTGTAAAAGAATATAAGGGGGGGTTATTCAAAGAGAAGTGCAGTGGATGTGAAATCACAAGAAGCACAATCAATGATATATTGATGTATATAACAGACCTTAAAATGGTAACAATAGACATGTGAATACACATTACCTTAGTGATAATGAAATAACCTTGTAGTAGTAGCTTCATTTAGGATGATGTTAGGAATAGGTGTGATGCTTAGATCTGAAAACTACACTGCCAGCTTTGGTCACAGCTGAAGGAAATGTACAACTGTAACTAATAATAGAGAATCCAACTGTATTCCTTAAAGGCAAGCACTAAAATACAAAGCTACAGCACAGATTTGATATATAGGTCACAGAGAATTCTAAAAATAAAGCAGTGTGTGAGAGGAAGAAAAAAACAGAATGGAAAAGAAAACAAAGTAAAATATACAGTGCTTAATAAAGATCTAAAGAATGCAGCTAAGGAACTTATTTTGAAAGAAGATTAATTACCCCTGTTTGAACTGATTGAAAGTAAATTTGTCCATGTTGGAGTAGTAGGGCTAAATATATCCAACCTCAAAAACATCCTTAAAGGTACTAGGAAAAAACAATAACTAATACTTTATTATAAAACTGATTAAAGCTTTCTTCCCAAAACCAATCACTGTGGATATTTAAAATGTATTCTTATCATAAAGGGGCATTTGGACTTACTGAAGGACTGCAATTCCAAACCGTCTGCTTATGAAAATGTATAATTAAATAAACCATCCTTTATTTCAGCTGGACTCCTCCCATATTAAATCATTCCACCAATCTGAATGAGGGACTGTAGCGTCCATATAATTGCAAAGCCAAAGGGGACTTCTGTAGCAAGGCACACATTTTCATGAGAAAATATATTCTTTTGTTTCTCTGAACCTCCTTTCAGTCAGAGGTGGAATTGCATAACCATTTCACTTATGTAATATTAAATATATTATTCAGCAGATTCACCACAACTGTAATTCAGAATGATGTTCATGCAGAACAAATGGGAGAGATCTACTATGGAGGCACTATTTACTGCAGCTTTACTGCCCTCTAATAACAGACCAAATAAATTCCAAGAAATGCAGTCTGTACAAAAGAAATGTACAAAAGTTTTGCCCTATCTCTTAAAAGCCAGAGATTTATGTAATTCTGCTGAGCTACTGAACAATTATGACTGCATGGCAATTGTTTTAATTAACTGTCTCTGTAATGACCTTTATTTGTGAAGAAATACTTATGTCACTTTCATAAAGCAATAATGTCCTCAGCAAACGTATCTGATCTACTATAACTATACACAACACTCACTCTTCTAAAGTGATAATGCATCTAAAATAAGTGATGAAAAAGGTACTAGGTTTTTCACTAATTGCATAATAAATTATGTTCCGGAAAAATATTTTTAGGTAGAGACTTGATACTTAATTCACACTGTCAAATTTTCAGTATCAGGATTTAGCTTATGTTATATTCAACTGTTGATTATTTGAGAGATGAAGAAAAACTCCAATGATTTATCCTTCATTCCCAGAGCTATAGATTGAAAATTGCAATATCCAGGTTGCCACTTTATAAAAACTTCCAATGGATAACATTATAGGAGGCTGGATATATGTCTTTTTTTATTTTTTAAGACATTATAAACTGTCTGTTTAGGAACTGAACTGAAAGATGCAATTGAAATGAATGCAAGAAGATTTACTCCATTTCACTCCTGCATCTAGCTACAGTATGTTCCTCAGATTGAAGGGTCAGCATCAAACTAAATCCAATTTGTCCCAAGGGTTAATGGCATAGCCTTGAAACCACATATCTTAGGGAGCTTACACAGACTGTAATAGAAAGGGCCTAGAGAGAAATTCTGAGTTTCACTTCACTCCTACTATGTCCACATGAGTACCTATCGCAGTAGTTTTTTGCCCCAGGTGAAAATGTAATGCTAAAAGGTTAACAGCTAGAAAGCTATCACTTTCAAAACTGCTGCAGGCCAGATACCCACACACTTGCACACTCACATGCACTGAAAACGCACATGGCTGTGTAAAGCGTACATGATTTCTGTCATTGCTAAGAAGAAGTCTGAAAGTGTTGACAGACACACTCAGAGGATGGATAGGCTTCATTAGGGGAAGTGATCAGATGGCGTAATGAAGTTGATGTTGAGTTTACAGGTTTGATTATGCAAGATTACACAATCCTTGGGATGCATGCTGCTACAGAGAGTACAAATAAACTCAAGAACCCATAATTACTTTGAGCTAGCCTGGAGCATGATCAAGAAAATCCTTGGATTCAAAACACAATCTCAGTGACAGTGCTGAAGAGAGGAAATATAATACAATACAGCATCTGAGCATTTCTTGGCCTTCTTTGTTTAATTGAAAGGTTGCTGTGCTTTGGGTTCTTGATAAAAGGTACATTATTATTCTTGTGTGAGCATTCTGCATCATTAAATTCTAAATTATATTGTATTAAATGAATGATTAATAATTCAGTAAATTGTAAATTGCTATAAAAACATACAGATTATCCAGCTCCAGTGCAGCACTGTTCTCCACCTCCACCCGTTTTAGCATGTTCAGTTGGCCTCCAGCACACACAAAACCTGCCAGCATGCACTTGCCAAGGCATAGAGGACACTGAACTGTTCTCTAATGAAAATGATCTGGAGGGAAGATCAGAGAAAAGGATTTGTGGCAGTGGTCACCCATCTGAGAGCAAGGCATATTCAAAGTTACCCCCTTTCAAACAGGGTGCATCCAAGTTAACCTCCTCTTCATGCACAATCAGGAAAATTATTTACAATTATTTCTCCTTGTATTCCTCTGTCTAATGTGAACTTTGCTGAGATATCATATCCAACCTGTTGCTCTATTCTGCCACAAGAACTTGAACATGTGTGAACAGCAAAGTAGGAGTGCAAGACAACTGCTTGAAAACAGTTCTTTTTAGGGCAAAACATTTCCCCTACGGAACCGGAGAGGCATGATCAAAACCTGTCATATATCTGTTATGTAAGGCATAGATAACAAACAGAAAAGCTTTGCACCAATGTCCACAAGCTTAAATAGAAAGTTAAAAATGCATAGAAAGGTTGAAGAAAATGAATAGGAAAGCTGGGACAACAATACAAAAGAAAAATAGCACAGGCATTGCAGGGTTTGAAAACAGAGCTGAACCTTCACCAAATGAATAGGCTACATTTTAATAATCTGCTACCAGCTGAGCTACACAGGATACTGGCCCCACCACTAAGACGAGAATACTGACCTATTGGTAAAGATGAGAGAAAATATCGTCAATCCTGGGCGGAGGCACGCTAAACAGCTCTCATTTGTCGTTTTGCCTATAAAATAGATACCGTGTCTATACAGACATTTGTCACTCCTAAAATGTGCAGTGATTTACTAATTGAATACTTATACTGCTGATGCATTTTTTAAAAATGTCTTAATTATTCATTGTGTTTTTTTCTGATGAAACCAGGGACATATGCGAGATAAATTACCTCACACAGATTACATGGCATTCAATGAGACAACACTTTAATCGAGTTGCAGTTCTCACTACTGTTCTACATTTCATCTCTTTGATGGGCTCATTACAATCTCACCTCTAAAATCAATTTGCCAGCATCACTAGCATCATTCTCATTACACACAGTTAGCATCAGACGGATGCGAGATTTCAAAGCGGCACATAGCCCGTTTGGAAATAGATAAATGAAAACTACACTAATGGTGTGGTTGGGCAGCGATTTGGGAGACCTAAGCTCAGATGCAACTATATAAGGCAGGAAAGGTCTCAAGTTTGGGTGATGTGTTTGCATAAGTGTAAGACTAAGCGTGGGTGTGTTGGTGCGCACACATGCACATGCATTTTGTGTGTGTGTGTGTGTGTGCACTTGTGATATTATTGTGATAAAGTGATATTGAAAATTATCTGGTGGAAAACAGGAACGAACAAGGCAAGCTTTTAAGAGTAGAGCTTCAGAAAGCATGTGGCCTGTGCCTTAGAACTTCCACCTGCTACAGGAATTCACTAAATAAACATGCAGATAAGGGGCCGTTATGATAGATGCAAGGATGGGAGAGAAATGAGCAGCCAGGAGTGCAGAGCGGCACAGAGATGACAGAAGGGAATGGTGAGCTCCACCGGAAAGGACATTGGGCAGTCATGGATAAAACAAAGCTCCAGCCAGAGAACACCAACACCAAGTAGCTTGACCTGGAGATGCTGGAGAGAATCAGGAATCTATAGCTACCACTCCCTCCCAAGGCTGATGCAATCCCACTGCTTCTCTTAGATGAGTGCTTTTTTTGTGGCAGTCAAAAAGCAAAGGGTGTGGAGACCTCTAAATCTACTTGCACTTGAACTGTATCTGTCAGTAATTATATATCACTGTCATATTGACACTAAACCCTTCTCATAACAACAGTGAGGATGCACCATATTGAGTAGAGGGAAAGAATGGGTCGTAAGAGTCAGATAATCTGCAGACATGCATATCATTTTAAAATCTGGAACTGAATGTATGCCAAAGCGGTGATGGTAGGAAAAATTGCAAAGGTTGCATTGGGCAGACTGAGATTTGAATATCCAGCTAAAGATTTCAGTCATGTCAAAAAAAAAAGAAAGAAATGGTGTAAGGGTGTGGTTGGGCAGCTATTTTTGGGAAAATTGCATTAGATTGACCAGTTGGAAGATATACAGTAAAGCAAACACTTACAGACTAGATAAAGTGTACATTCAATTATGTGGAGGAAAAAAAAGATAAAACTCATTTGAAGTTGTGCACAGACATTTTTGAAGGTGTGCAAGTGTATATCCACAGTATTGCACATAGCAATACCAATATCTGCAGAAATCATCAGGACCTAAATCTAATATGTATGAAGACAAGCAAAAAATATCTATCTATCTATCTATCTATCTATCTATAAATTTTTTTATCATTCACATCACCAAAGCATAAATATTTTAAGAGTTTAAAGTCTACTTTTTTTTAAATGTGAAGGATAAGAGGTTTGTTTTTCAGAATCTGAAGATTTCAATTGCTAACATAGTGTACATTTTATTAGCTGGGGATCGTATCATGTAGATGTTATTTTTTATTTAATATTGTTTAATTGTAATATCATAGCTACTAGATATATATAAGAGACAAGTCACAAGAATACAAACTCCACAATGTTTAGGGGGTGTACTGTATGTCCTCATGCAAAGTAACTCAAACTACAAATGAGAGAGATATCCAATATTTCTGACTTGCAGGAGTGCAAACAGATGGTTATAAACCATTAAATATCCTTTTATTACTTTTCAGAAAATTATGCTTACAGTAAGACACATGTAGCAATGTGAGTAAGCTGGGTAGGCAAATCAGCTGCTAATTTTTGCAGGGAAACCTTTAAGATATTTCACAGTGTGTTCAATAGGCTTTTTTGTGCTGAGTATTGATGTGCCAAAAAAAAAACATATAGGCCTAGACATTTTCTACTTTTATAGCTACAATTAAAATATCATTTTGGTAAGTATTGAGTCTCAGATTTATGTTGATAAATTTGCTTGTGGCTTCTGATCTAAGACTGCCAATATTGGTGCTGAGTAAATTTACAGAGATCAGAAGACCAGTAGCAAAAGCCTGAATTATCAATGTGGATAAAAATATGTACATTCGTTTAAAGGCAAAAAAAGAAATTGTGGCAAATGTTATGCTGTGGGGCCATTTATTTTCCTAGCACAGTTATTCTGACTCATCACCTTAATCCTATGATGAAACATTTTTATCCTAATAGGAGTGCTCTCTCTCTGGATGACTGTGTCACTGAATGGTTTGCTGAGTATAAAAGTGATGTAAATTACATTCAATTATATTTTATAAATCACCAGATTTCAACCCAATTGAAAATGCATGAGAGATTTTGGATTGATGTGTTAGACATCATTTGTCCATCACCATCAAAACATCAGTTGAGGGAATATCTTTTAGAAAGATAGCGATCCATCCCTCCAGTTTCAGAGACATTTTATGCTGTTTTTTGTACTTTGTCACTCATCTGTATATTAAATCTGTCTGACAAACAACTGAAAGTTCAGATACTGGCAGAATTTATTTCAATAGGAAACCAATATCCTGTCTTGAGGACTGCCAATAAATGCAACAGGGCCATTTGCAAAGATTCCACAGAGGACCTTTTACAGTTTACTAAATGCAGCTTAAAAAGATCTAAATTCTGTCCTAATTCAAAAGGTCTTCTGGTTTATAATGTTGAGGTCCTAGTTAGGGCCAGAGTTAGCGCTCATATCTCATGTTATATATCCAAAATGAAATCCAACCTATCATCCCATTTATTTGATCTCATACAAATTTCTCATTAATAGTTCCTGAAAGCATAAACAAAAAGGAGGTTTATATATTTGAAGGCATGAAAAACCCTTGTCATTTCTGGAAAATAGTGTGGGAACAGTTACCAAACACTTAATGCCTCACTTCAAACACTGAAACATTTGGATTGCTATATACGATGTATTGAACTTTTTAATGTGATTTAAATAACTATTGTAATAACCAGCCCAGGCCGTAATGAAATTACTAGAATTAAACAGTCTATCCTGAACATAAAATGCCAATGTGGGTGAAGGAATAGTTAACAAAGTATTTAAAAGCAGGCAAACCAACTTTTCACCCCCTCTAGTATAATATTCGACTATTTCCACAACTGCTGGTTCAAGCCATATGCCAGAAATTTCTAAACTATTTTTTTTATATTTACATAAAGTTCATATTAAAAACACTGTTCATATCAATCAGTACATTAATCACATAAAATTGACTTAAATTTGTGCAAGAACAAATTAGCTAAAACACTTGGTTAATCACCTAATGAGTTGAGCATAGTCCATTAAACCAGCTCACATTAAGCTCTAATGACCAACCTACTGTAGTAACTATTTTGTGAAGCACATTCATAGACAATTTATGGACAATTAGCAGTATTAAAGATAGACTAATGTCCTAAACCACATTAGATGAGGTAGGTACAGTTTCCCTAGGCCATTTCCTTTCCAGTGATCCCAAAGTGTATATGAATCAGTGAGTCAGGATTTCCCTTTCAGTACCTCTTAGTACAGCTCATCTGGGATCATATCTAAACATCAATTTAAAAGAAAAATATTACAACATGCTGTAAACAGCGATCAGTGATTAACTAAGTTAAGTCAATATCTGGTGTGTTTTTTTTGTTTTTGTTATTTTTTTTACTAGTAGTTTCAATTCCAATTTGTGCAGTTTTTAATTTAAAGGAAATGAGTTGGTAAGTTTTCCTGAGCATCTTGGAGAATCTGCTACCATTCTTCTAGACACTTTGACTTGTTTCTTTATTTGCAGCAAAACCCTGAAGCCTTCTTTATGCTTTTTGTCTGAAAGTGGCCTCTTATGTAATATGTTGCTTTCTTTAATGATATACAAACATTTTTTAGATACAAATTTTTTTTTGGAAAAGTAATTTTTGGAAATGTTTTTGTACTGACCTAGTAATGCAGAATTCATAAAATAAACATCTATTTCAATATCTGCACTTAAAAAAAATATTTTGCAGTGTTCTCCATATGTGTCGTCTTGTGAGGTAATGCACAATATAATTGAAGCGTGAGTCTTGTCTTCAACATCACCATGTTTTGTTTAAGAATGAGTGAATTTAATCACATTCAACTTGACCAAAGGGAATAGAGATATTTTAATGGTGAATATTGAATGCACAATGAATTGTACAGTAGTCTATATACAATGGCGCTTTAATTAAGCATTTATATGTATATATGTACATTA
>JAOVYU010000042.1:17158151-17171058 GCA_025674565.1 Synodontis membranacea
GAGAGACTCAGAGCTGTAGAGGAAGATTTTCGTGTGAGTCATTTTTCAATTCCTGTAAGAATAAAATGCTGTTTTTACATATATATAAATATGTATGTATTTTGCTGACATTCAAGTATTAATATGACTGTTTCTTTTTCTGAGACAGACAGGTGCTTCAGACATAATAGGAGGAGGTCATAACAGGAAGTATTTTACAGGACAAACTTTTATTTTGTGTAGTAAAATGTCTCCGGAATAAAGATACATTGTTCATTTCAGTAAAATTGATATGTGTAGTTCCCCACACTTTCAACACTTTTAACATTTTTTTAGACTTTTATCTGAAATGTAAATTATTATTAAGTAGTAATATAACAAAATGATTCATATTCAAACTATGTAAAAAAATATGTATTATTATTATTATTATTATTATTATTATTATTATTATTATGCCAAAATGTAACCTTTTTTCAATAAACTTTATCAATCTTTTCAGTGTCCGACATTATTCTGACAGTGATCTGGGGTGTAGGTTCAAGCTTCACTGTGAGATGGGCTACGGGTTTATCTCTGTGGAAGAGCACAGGCATTCGAGTAAAGGCCCAGCTGGCTCTCAGAAACTATGGCTGACGATGACAGAGAAATTAGCGCACACATTTACTAGCCCAACGCCAAATGCTTTGCTCCTGCTCGCTAAACCAACCTCACTAATCGCAAGAAACCAATTCAAAAAGAAACTTTATATGAGGCTAACCCATGCCTGTAACAAGCCTTCTCCTCAGCTACAGGGACAACCATGGCGAGAGAAAAAAAAAACTTTACGATGCACAGACTATAACAAGCATTATAGCAGACAGCTACAAACTGCTTCTGGAACAGACTCATTCACTAGGCTACACGCACGAATGGAAGAAGGAGAGTATAAAGCAAGGATTTTTTTTTTTTCTCTCTCTCATCTTCTTCTCTTCTTTCTCTTCTTTTTCTCTTTCCCTTGCCTTGGTCTTCTTGTCGGCTAAAACATGTGGTCAGCTGTTGTGCTTCCATGTGGTCAGATGATCAAAGGCAGAGTTGGGTAGTAATTGTCTCCCGCTGAAGCGCAGCTCAGGCCCTGGATCAGGGTCCCAGCAGGTGGGGGGACAGCCATGAGAACGGCCTGAGAGGCTGGAGGAACGCGAGAGGCCCTGCCTGGCAGAAATAAAGACTTCCTAAGGGCTCCTCACTGACAACAGAGCCGCTTGGGAAGGGTGAAAAATGAAGCCTCCACATATTTTTGTTGAAGGGGGAAAAAGGGGCCACTGTGGGGGGATGGGGGGATAAAATGGATGCATTAAAACAAGGGATTATAAAATTTACAAAGAGGGTAGGCTTTGATGAAGTTTTAGCTTTTTAGATGTAAAAATACAGAATACTTATACATATTTAGTCGCTCCTTTCATGCCTCTTTTACCGTCAAATCGCAGTAGCAGTACCACAGGACAAATTAAATACTGAAGCTCTTATACCAGTTGAGCTGAATATACATTTGGGACACCCACTGAAAACACAGATTGTGTGTTTACCTGGTGACCAGAGGGAGCTGCAAAGGCTCACAAGTTAGACTACTTCACATATATGTGGGAGCCCACAAAACACTTTTCACCGCTGTCTGTCATTTTGATTGCCCAGCACGACTCCCTTCGCTCTCACCCCCCATCCTACCCTCCCTATGGCCAGATGGCTTTTTTTTTTTTTTTTTTTTTTTTTTTTTAACTGTCTGTGGGCTCTTGCACCTTCAGTCTAAATCCCTAGAAAGAGCAGGAGGAATGGGCCATTGGTGTGTCGACAAATGGTTTGAAGGTAGCCATGTAAATAAACCAGATTAAGCGGAGCCCTTTTTTAGATACACCCAAACTAGTTTAGATGCTTCTCAGCCACAGCCCTGATAAGCAATGAAGCAGCCAATCAGGGGGGAGAACATAAAATAATAAATCATCTGAGTGTTATTTTATTCACATGGAAAGAAAACACACGAGCGTGTTCGCACACTTTAACTACTTTAAAAAGGACAGTTTAAGTGTTAAGCATTTACTACATATTTCACCAATTTTCTGGAATCAAGATGTGCTCGATACAACTGTACCCATAAAACTCATTCTAAAATATGACACAAGTAAGTCTTTAAGAAACAACATTAAAAAAAAAAAAAAAAAAAACAGAATGTAGCCTACAAACTGTCTACTACTACAGAATTACAAGCAAGCCGTTTTGTGTGTAGGTAGTACCTGGGAGGAAGATATAAATTTGTGTAGGCAAACATGCTAGTTTTGTCAATATGAAGTCAATACGAAACATTATAACAGAGTGCTTAATTGACCCCAAAGGTTTACTCTTGTCTGCACTGACTTCTCTATCTATTTGAAACTACTGTACCTACCTAGCCGCACACAACCACTACACAGTCTCCCAGTCTAATCCATGCATCCTTCTAAGTGTCTACAGGTTTGTATGTAATTTTTCTCATGTACTCTGAAGCAGATCTTCTACTGCACAAAAGAACTTCAGCTTAAGAAAACATGCTGGTGTTCCACTGGCAGTAAAATATGGAAAAGTTTATGACAAGAAAGGATAGAAATATAATTATCTGATTGGGTGTCATCATGCCAATAGGCAGCATGGCATGAATGACTTTCTTGAATAAAGAAAGATATTTTTGGTTTGGCAATCAACAAAAAGCTGCCATTTTGTACAAGTGATGAACAAGAAAAACAAAAGGATTTAATAATCAGGCCATTCCTTGTGTTCTTGTCATGTCACACAATCCCCATCTGCAGAATAGATTATTATAGAACCCCATCTCAATCACACTATGGAGTCAACTATTGGCAGGAAAGCTAAAACATTCACAATAGTTGTAAAAAAAAACTGCTTTTTAAAATCCACAAATTCTTTTGTTACCTTTGATTAGCACATGTCCTGTTTCCCTGAGCTCTAAATATGGGGTTGCACACATATAGGGTAAAAATCTCTTTGTCATCCATCAGCAAGGAGGAAAACAAAAGATCCTTCAATGTATAAAAAGGCAAATGGATGATGGCCTGCACAAAATTAAATGAAAATAAAACAGAAAATAATATACACAATATTTAAAAAAAAATGTAAAATATTGTTTAAAATTTGCATAGATTAGTTGATTCTTGGGGTCGTCAATTTGTTTGTCATAGACGTTTTAATAATAACAAGAGGTTTGGTAAGATTAAACAAAGGGAGTCCAACCTGAGAACTCACAAAACACATTGTGGTCTATGGTCTACCAGTATATTTTAACCCCCTGGATACCTCTGCCAGGAGGTTAAGACTAGATAGTAAATAGCTTCCCAAACAATTCTATGGGCTCAAATATACAGAACCTGTGTCACACGAATCCCAAGCTCTGACCCTCCTAACCATGGCACATTACTATAGAATCAGTTGAGTCACTAAATTACTCAAAAACAACAGCAAAAAAAAAAAAAGAAAAGAAAAGAAAAGAAAAGAAAAACTGGGTGTAGAAGGACCAACCTATCCAAATCAATGCAGCATTGCTACTTCCAACTAGCTAGCAAATAAACTTTATACAGACTGGGTGTTGCTCCCATTGCATTTGTTAAACTTTCTTATTCACCTAATGCCTAGGAAAGGTTATAAAGAAAATTATAATGTTATGATAAATGGTATCATCATTCAAAAATGCTATATAATTGTTTTTTTTTTTTTTAAATAGAGATGTCAACATATAGGTATAAAAACATTTTGGCTGCTTGCTAGAATTCTGCCCTTAAGTTACCCTTAACCTCAGTAACCAAAAGGTAACCTTTTGGCTCTTTTACTTTTTGAAATAAAAGCTGCAGTATTTTATATAACAGCATTTGTAAGTTCCAGCCAAATGTTCCCACAAAGTTAAAACGGTCAGATATTCCTATCCTTAAGGGGACATTTGGTACCCACCAAGAAATAAAAACATTAACCCTCACCCTCATATACATTAACATTTCTAAATAGAATATATCCTGATATATCCAACAAATACAGGTTCGAATCCATTGCCATGAATGCATCATACCCAGATTACATTTTTCTCTAAACGTGCTTTATGCCACAGTACACAGAATCTACAAGACATCTGTTCACTGAGTGCACCACTTCTGCAAGACAAGCCGGGGCGATTTTTCAAAGGCTGTTGTGACATGTTTAATAACATCTGGCTATGATTATGTCATTTCAGTGCATTAAATGATGCTGCTAATGAATGCCAGTAAAACAGTGAAGCTGATCGTCCAAATCACAGGGCCTTAGAGACCTATTCAAGCACTGTCAACAGCCTCAGCCGTCCCATCCTCACCCACCGCAAAAGCATCCACCATCAGCAGTTAGCACTTAGCTAATGGCTCCCTTTTGGTTGATATAATTGCACAATGATTAGCTTTGCGCTCTCAAAAGTTTCACACTTCACCTTGTGTTGCTGCAGCACTGCTAGCACGGCTCTGGCCTCGGAACATAAGTGACAGACTGCATGCTAATGGCGATGGCACGTACAAAATGACACCTCTCCTTGTTGATTCTACCTGTGTGTGCACATATACATTTAATTAACACTAATCCAATTGACAAGCATTGCTTCCTGCCAAGCGAGGTGTCAAGAGACAAAAAGTGGTTATAGAGAACAAATTTGATTTTTAGAATGTATTTTATTTATTTATTTATTTTTAAATAAAATCTGATATGCAAAGGAGAATCATGTAAACGTATGTTTAAATAAAAGAATCCAAAAACACAAACAGAAAGGAATTTCTTTGTTTTTTGCTGTAGAACCAGGTTACTGAACTAACCAATCTGAAGTGCACTTAACTCGACAAGTATTTTCATAAACTAACATTCAAAAAAAAAATACCTGGGTATTTATTTTTATTTTTAATTTTTTTTTGCTTCTTTGCTTTTTTTTCTAACAAACAATATCATGTCAATACATAAACCCCTGTGGTAGCCCCTCCTTAAAATGTTGGGGGGAAATTGCTGTCAATTTGAATGTCTGATGAGATTCTCCACAGTCTGTTTCTGGCAGGCTGAGCATACGGGGGTGAGAGGGGACTGGTGGGGTGAAGAGGCTCAGCCATCAATCTCACCTACTCTTCCCCAATCAGTTACCACAAAGGTTACCACCTTTTCCTATGGTTATTATTAGAATATGCTACTCTGGGAGATCTGTGAAGCAAATAAACTAACAACCACCACTGTACAAGTCAGTGGGGAGGATACCGATAAGGGTATTTCAATACAACACAACGAAACACCATAATCAACACCATCGTTATTTTTACAGGCCTTTATGTTGAGAGAACAACAGGTTGTATACCTTTATAGTGAATATAGTACACATAAAATAAAGGGGTGATGCTATGCTGAGTGTCAAAGTTTTCTTCAAAAATAGTTCTATATTCAAATAAAATTTCAAAGGCTGCATAACGCGGCCAATGGCAGTCGGCACTTTCGACAGATGAAGTATTGTCCCCATCGCAATTTTTTGGTCCTACTACAAAAATGTAAATGTGAAACATGTTAGCAAATGGGAGCCCTGATGTCGCAGCAAATGACCAGTTTCAGCAGGAGCTGATAAAATGGCTGACAGCAAAACAGACAAAATACAGGGATTTTGCCCTGCATTCATTTCAAGAGCACACATCATTGTAGAGTTTTTCCCATTTTCATCTAATATCGCATCAGTGCATATTCTTGCGTTTCATGCATAATCTTCGCTAAAACACAGAATATTGTGACTTTTCCTCAAAGCAGCAGTAGAGCAGTTGAGGAGTAGGAAAACACCTGACAACACACAGGAGATAACCTAGCCATTTGTTCGAAGCCTCTGGGTAAGCTCTCAAATGCCAAGCGTTTGCCCCTTCATTTGCTCCTCTCCCTCGTCTATGCACTAGCATAAAAACGTCAAGTTAAATAGCACCCCTGAAGTTAAGTAATTATTTCTTGCCGAAGCCGCGCTGCATGTTCTCCAGGAAGCCAGGAATTGAAGCGCATAAAAAGGCCAGGAGCGATAAGCTAAATGCACCCCACAGACAGACCACCTCGCCATGAAGACACCTAAGCAGCTATGGCTTTGACATCATTTTTCATCATGCCTACCACCCGCTTTGCCATCTGCAAATTTGCCCAGGCAACATCAAACTAATCCTGAGAATCCAGAGCCAGGAGAAACAATGAGAGAAGAGCTGATGTAGATGTAGGGGATGTTGTTACGTGTAGTAGAGTGCGCGAGTGTCGCCAAGTCAGGTGGCAGAGCTTAACAACGCACTACTACTGAGCCACCAGACAGGTAATGTTTTTTTCCTCACCAGTTTTTTTTTTTTTTTTTCAGCGTGGTGCCAGTGGTGCTGCCATGTGAGCTGGTGGGGTCGCCCTGGCCGCCAAGTCCGCTCGCATTCGCATCAATTACAGCGGATGAGCCTGACAGCCATAATTACACACCGCTGACGCTGATTATGCGCAGCCTGTCATGGAGACTGGCAAGGCACCTATTTTGGTGCACTCGTTCAAGCAGTCAGTTGTCAGGGTAGAGTGGCAGAGCAGGAAAGAACCCTCTGCTGGGGTAAGCAGAGGGGAATTTTTTGGGGGGGAGGGGAGGCAGCGGGTAGTGAGCTTACACTGCAGTAAACCCTTTTCCTCCTGTGCTCTTCCTCAACAGGCTGGTCTTGGCTCAGCTCCCACTGGCTGCTTAAGCTTATGCATGAACATCCCCTGTGGTAGGATTTTAATTGATGAGGACTGATAGGGACTTAAGTGAGGCAGATTTCGTACTCCGGCATCAAACAGTAGTAGTGTGAATGCAAAAGACATGTAAGACGCAGAGTATCAGGGTTGAACTCAGTGGAACAGAGAAATTAAGAGAAATAAGGTTTTGAAAAAATAGAAACGCAGGTATAGCTGATTCTGCTGGAGACAGAGCTAGAGCTAATTTAAAGACTCCGAGTGAATGAACTGCCTTCAATATTTAATCTCCTGTCTGAGCAAGGCAGATTAAATATTCAACGATTGTATGGGGAAATCATGACTATGGTATTGTTTTCACTATTGTCCATGGAAGAATTGAGATGTCTTACACATCTGAACTTCAAACACATCCAAACACTGTTTAAACCTGAGCAATTTATGCCCTATATGTGTCATCCTTTGCCACACTACACCTACCCCACCTACCCTATTTGAAAGCGTGGACACACTGTGGCAGAGTTGACTGTAAATCTCTTTGAACCATCTCATCTTCAATAACCGTTTTATCTTGGCCAGGGTCACAGAATATCCGGAGTCTATCCTGGGAAGCCAATTCACAAACCAGCATGTTTTTGGAAGGTGAGATGAAACTGGATAACCCAGAGGAAACCCAGGCAGACATGTGGAGAACATGCCAAACTCAACAGTAAGAGTAACCCAGGCTTAGGATCAAACTAGGGACCCTACAGCTGTGATGTCAGTGCTACCCACTGTGCAACCATGCTATCAATAAACATGAACTATTTCTTCTAAAACAAATTCACGTTTCAACTTTCTCTCTCAACTCTTTGTAAAGTGCCAACAAGAGTCTAGTTACAGAATAGTGTCTTTTAGTCCTACTCTTCCCTGAAACACACAAGCTCCTAAAAACGTACACAGTTAAGCAGATACTTATTCACTTTGTAGTGGTTAGGCCTACCTCCAGTCTAGTTACAATCCCGGATTCAGTTTTCAAGAGCAAACTCTACATTTTATTTCTTGTGCGCTGCATCTCGATATTACGTGACTGAGCTGTAGAATGCAATTTTGTAGACATAATGTGCGAAAAGGAAAATAAAAAAATTAGGGTGTGTGATATAGACTTTTGAAAGAACCCTCTATCCAACTTTAAGATGAGGTATGATGTGTATAAATCTTTGATCATATTTTTCAAGGCCTTTCATGCCTTTGAACTGCTGATGGAAGAAGAATATATAATAATTGTATGCATTTATAAAACCTTCACTGCACAACCTATTCAAAAAAAGAAGGGTGCTGCTGCCTTTTCAGTGATGCATTACTTTTTCACAAGTTCTAAAGAGATACATATATTTCATTTCACGTTTAGGGATTTTTGTGCCACATCCTTTTTCTTTTTTTTTTTTTTTTTTTTTTAACTTCCCAAACCATTCAGATTAGAAGCATCACAGTAATGAAACAAACAAAACACAAGAAAATCTCAAATCAGATACAAAGCAGCAGGCCAAGATATTTGCCCAGAAGTATTATGGAAATAAGAACATTTAATCCTTCCACATCTGCTCTCACTCTGCCTAACCCTACAAAGACAGACACAAGCTTACAAAGGATGTCCTTCAATAATAATAATAAAAATAATAATAATAATAAAATAATAATAATAATAATAATAATAATCTGTCAAAAAAGTCTTAGTTGTCTAAAAGCCCTTGGCCTTAAGGCCTTGCTTTTTTATTTCCAGTCCATTGTCATATTGCCTATCGACATGTAAGATTAAACAAAATTTTCCATGTCAATTAAATGAGTGCTGCTTGCATGATTAGCAGATCCCGCTAATTGTCCCCCCTTTTCCACCTCCGCCATTTTCCACATGGACGAGCAGCAAAGAGGGCTTTGTCCAGCAGGGCCCCCATCAAACATGTCAAAGACGGGCCTTTACCGCCTTCTCAGCCTACTCCCATTCTCCTCGGGGAGAAGATGAGGAAGACAAGGACTGAGGGGAGGAGTGGAGACAGGATGCGCTCTGATTGTGAGGGGGTTGGACTCAGTGTTAAGGGTGTTCCCCATGGTCCGAGGCCGCCCATTGACGGGGAGCAACGAGAATGCAAACAGTGTGTGCTGGACAACCATGCAAGGGCTACATTCACCTACTCCCACACGTGCACCATCGTCAATAATTACCCAACCAGCCCCTAGAGACAGGGAGTCCACAAAGCATAGGCCCCTAACTGATTTAGATAGGGCCAAAGCACTCTCAGTACCCTCCTCTCTCCTCAGCCTCTTTGTGTCTTTCTTCCTGGGCATGTGTTTGTTTGCTTCTCCGTAATTGACTTGATCTCTGTTGCATCTCTAAGGCTGATGTCCCAGTGTCTGGCAGGCTCAGTGCATTTGACATGAAGCCTAAAAATCAGGAGTACTGCTCTGGTCTGACTGGCAGACACTTGTAACTTAAGTTGAAGTGGTGCATATTTGTTTTCTGCAAACTGTACAGTAAAAGAGAAATGAAAAAGGAATTAAGGCGCCTAATTAAAATGCAAACAAGCATGTTCCCTTCTTGTATAATTTCCTCGCTGCTTTAGGGGGGAAAAAAATAGACAAACATTATGTGATAAAACTGAATAATATCAAAGGGAAGTAATAGGGAAAGTTTAAGCAAAGTTTATTTCAAAATAATCACCAGCCACTTTCCAATCTTTCTAGATGCCACATGAAACGGTGCACAATGGTACGAATTTGGGGAGTTGTTGGACAAAGATGAGAGAGGCCTGAGTCATTTGCACTTTCTACAACATACATGGAAACGCTTCATCGAGTCCACATTTGCAGACGGTTTCCTTTAAGATGAAAACAAAGACTGTGGCTCTGTGGTGTTTGAGCATTCAAGCAGATGCATTCTCTTTAGGCCAGAGAGTCGCAAAGGAAAATTTCAGTCTGCTACTATGGGAAGCTAGCTTCCCTGAAACAAATGCGCAGAGCTGAGAGTAAGCTGCAGCCACTCGATCATTCATTCAGAAATCCTCTGTACCCACCCTCTCTTCTCCGTCTCTCTCTCTCTTTTTGGCGGTGTTTTCCCTGCAGGCTGTGTGAATCTAGTGCACGAGTCTGTGAGCATGTGGAGCACCGCAGTGTGCTATGCTTGTGTGTGTGTGTGTGTGTGTGTGTGTGCGTCCTGCCCGCATTTGAAGGTATTCTAATTAATGAGAACAATTTTCTTGGATTTTATATAAATTAATTTGTAAGAAATGCTATGCACATTAACTCCAACCCTTGTCCTAACAACAACTTTCTATATAATGCGACACATGCAAATTCTTACAAATTACATTTGCATAGAGAGAGAGAGAGAGAGAGAGAGAGGGGCATATCGATTACGTAATTCTTCTGTCTGTCCCACATTTTATTTTCTGCATTAGCATGAACTGAGGAGCACGTAAGACGTGACGCTTGCATTAATGCAAAAAATGTCAGAGCAAAATGTCACTACTACATATCAGTTTAAAGTAAATTTTGGGAATCAAAGACACGCTTCTGATCCACTGAGACTCTCATACACTTATATATTCTGAATACATCTAAGCATTTTTTTTCCCCCATAGAGTGTAAATTTACATCTTATAATATCATTACCTCATAAACTCTTGTCCATCTAACCTGGCATAAGCGTTTTTTTTTACTTGAAGAGAAGATGAAGACCCATGATTGTCATCTTTATGTAGCTGGTTGAAGCTGGTCGGCTCAGTAAATTGTAAGGTTATGTATAAACTACAATCAATCTGTTAGTTAAGTGCTTTCATTCCATGCAATATTCAGCAATTAACAAGATTTTCTGCTTCAGCTGACAAAGTCAATGTGCGTCAAATATTTCCACGTCTATATTTTCTTAAAGTGATTTTATATAAATGGTTGAAAACTGAAAAA
Organism: Synodontis membranacea; assembly: GCA_025674565.1. NCBI lineage: Eukaryota > Metazoa > Chordata > Actinopteri > Siluriformes > Mochokidae > Synodontis > Synodontis membranacea. The sequence continues at coordinate 17,168,808 of JAOVYU010000042.1, forward strand.
AAAAAATCTTTTTTTTTTCTGTTTCGAACAGATTGATGTGCTCTTTTCAATGCTAACAGTATACTGCTCCGAGAATTATGGATTGAGGTGACAAGGCACCTATAGATTGCATGTTACATGCATTAGTCAACAGCATGATCATGAACACAACAAACACACAAGTTCAGGCTCAAAGTCATGTGTGCATGTTTGCGTGTGTGTGTGAGATTCTGTTTCAAGGCTAACAATTAGATATAGACCTGATGTTATTACGTAAAGGACCCCTCGTGTCCACGGGAAGTTGGCATTGGCCTGCCATTAACTGGAAGTGATGGAGGTGATCAGATGAAACTGTAGGAATACTCAGCTTTGTCACTTTCAGAAACAGACTGCAACCCTGAACCCTGAGGATAAATATTACCTGGTGGAGCGGTATGTGGGAATGCAAATGTTCGAATCAGTTGGATTGGACATTAAACAGGCTTCACCCTGCCTGCTCTCTTGTTCAAAGTCTGTGTAACGTCCGATTGAGTTCATGTGCGAATACAGCAGGTCATCGATCGGAGAATTCTCGGCCAGTGAGTGGGCGTAATTGATGGCGTTTCTATTAAGCGACTGGCGTGAAACAATAAGGATACAAACATACGGTGAGGAAGAAGGGTCATTTACACAAAGACGCCAAGGAAACATCTACCTGGACAGATGACAAGGGCTTCTGTTGGTAAGGGTTGAGGCTGAAATCAGAAGGCTGTAAACAAAAAACTGTGATTTCCACAGCGTACTTTTTGCATCATTTCCTGCCTCAAGCACAATCTACCCAGGCGCCACCCCTCACTTAAACCAAACAGAGTATTTCCAGTAAGTGAGAATGCATCTGACAAACACACATCAATCTCCTGCCATGTACTAGGTGTGTGAAAGGGCAACTCCGGACAACATCCTGACCTGATTATCTGCACGCTGTCTGGAGAAAAAAATGCCTTTAGAAAAGCATCCAGAGGGTCACAGATACCAACTAAAGCTTAAACGCCAACCTTAACCTTTACCTGCGCAGAGTGCAAAGTTCTCCAAAGCAGTAGAATTACTGCACAAATCAGAATGACAGTAGGTTTTCCTAAGAATTTCCTTTGTAGAAGAAAAAAATAACTAGAACAAAAACTCTTATGACTCAGAGCCATCAAAATGGGGAACACATTCCATCAATAGAATGGATCAATATAGCATCTTACCTCGCAGAGCGCTCAATCAGACTTGATATATGTCTTGTGTAGGCAGGTTCAGTTGGCCTCTGTAGAGAGAAAACATAAAAGTCAGTTTGCAGCATCTGACGCTAACAGCATATGATCAGCCTCAGTAAGCTTATGAGATAGCTACTCCCTTTCTGCCCATCATTCCTAAGTACCTCCGAATATAAACTCTATCGAAGACAAATCCCATGCCACTGCCAGCTGCCAAGGGATGCAATACAAACTTCAAACATCTTTTCCTCGCTTTTATTATTTACTGGATGAATAAGATCATGTGCAATATTGAGAGTGTGAGACAGTATTCATTGTTTCCCTCTGGTAAAAGCTGCCACATTTTTATAACATATTATAAAACTATAAGGGACAATAGTGCATAATAATAATAATAATAATAATAATAATAATAACTGACAACAGTATATTATAATAGACAATAATGTTGAAACGTATTTTAATGTACCAAGAAATCCAGCTCGAACACCAATACGTATATCGGCCATCACTCTACGGGATACAATAATGTTAAGGTTCTTTCCCTAAAATACACTTGATCATATGGGTTAGCTGTTATTTCATTACAAGAATTAGCTTCAAAACCAAAAGAGCACTGGAAATAACACAAGTTAAAAGAATACATTGATGCTACTGCATTTAGAGGTTAAAGGTGCACTGACCCAACATGTTTAAATCAACCAATCAGGAGCCAGTGCCCAAATACCAACCGATACTTGATTGTTGTGAACAATTCATATTTTCACTAAAACACTAAAAAAGGCCTGATGAAACTGACATTAATACAGCACACTGTAATTTGGAGCATAAAATTGCTGCTCTTACGGTGTCCAAGAATTAAATTAAAGACACGAGTCAGCCATTTGTGTTGTAAGGGCACCATGCTCAAACCCTTTGCCAGATTCAAAGTTTCAGGGAGAAAACAGAAGAACCTCCACAAACGCACCCATCCATGGTACACCCCCCCCCCCCCCCCCCCCCCCCCCCCCCCCCCCCCCCCCCCCCCCCCCCCC
>JAOVYU010000042.1:17181251-17194502 GCA_025674565.1 Synodontis membranacea
CTAAATGTTGCAAATCTATGGTTTCTAGCAGAAACACACACACACACACACACACACACACACACACACACACACACCAAAAACTGCTGCATTGTCTTTCTCTGTGGAAAGATAGCTAATATGTACAGGGGCTGGTTATATGGATGTGCATAACAGGGTATAACTGAAGACTATAGACCCCTCTTTGCCTGGCAAGGGGATTAATAATGAATTAAGGCATCTAAACCCCACAGAGCAACCCCCTGCCAACATGCTTTCCCTAAAAAGAGAGAGAGAGAGAGAGAGAGAGAGAGAGAGAGAGAGAGAGAGAGAGAGAGATTCATGCATACTAATGTATCCATTATTTATAGTGCTTGAACAGCTGGGCTACCAATGTTAAAGACAAGGAAGGAGGGTAAAGTGTTTGCTCCTGGATAGAAGTCCCAGGCTGAGAAGCAACCAGTTTTGTGGCAATGCTAAAGTATGAGCTATGGTGGCAGTTGTTTGGCCGTATCTTGAATAAAGGAGGGTGTCTTTCACTGCCAGACAGTCATGCCTAATACAAGGGAACGAGGAGGCGAGTGCTGCTGGGGGAGGGGTGGATTAAACAAATAAATACATGATAAGAAATAATCATGCTGGGATAGCAGGGCTCAGTGGAGACAAAGAGACTATGGCGGAGGAGGTCAGGAGTCTAGCTAGAACCAATTCATTGCCTTGTCTACAGATCACAGTCTGTGGTGGAATGAAGATTGGGTGGGTATAGCAACATTTTGACCTAATTTGAAGGTTTGTAATCTCAAGTTCTAGCTCTTTACCAAGCCACCTTCACAGCAAAACAAACAATGAAAGTATGTAATTAATAATAGATTCATGCACTCTGGGTGTATGGGTGGAGAAGGAGAAAGAGAGAATTAGAGTTAGCAGATAGTTTGAAGATGGGGGGAGTCAAGGAGACTGGAATCAGCTCACACATCAAGTGTGATAAGATTATAAGATAAGTTGTGGCCAGAAGAGCATGCAACCCACTTTAACTTTATATTTGCATAGATAGTGAGAGATGAGGGGACATCTTTAGAGACTAACAGACCACCACCAGAATCTCCTCGATCTCCATAGATACTTGCAGGTCAGCAGCAGGCCTCAGTTGATTTGATCTCTTAGATATCACTATGGAATTCATTTGAAAGAGGATTGACCCAGTCATCTGAAAACAGATTCATGACTGGTTACATAGTGCACATGCAGATACCCCACTCAAAAGAACAAGAGATTGAGGTGTGTCAGAGCATTGGGAGTATGGCAATGAGAACTGTACAAGAACTATACATGATTTTTTTTTTCCTGAGTGTTTTTAGTCTTGCATAGAGGGCAGGCCTGTAGAAATGTATTTGTAGTGTTTTAGACTAAGTAACTGAGACACAAGTCATTTCAAATAAAATATATTGTGATATTAAAATTTCAAATATTTTGTTCTTCTTAATAGATTTAGCTGCGCATTTATTACACAGATTTAGTGAAATACATTCAGTGTTTATTTCTGAATCAAGGTTTTGTGTGAGTACATCTAGTCATCTAGTACATCCATCATTTGATGTAATAAAATGAATAATAAACCAATCCAGGAAGAAGAACAGGTCCTAATTTACAGTGGGTTAATAAGGTGGTTTAGCTGAATTATCACCTGAGGCCAGACCTCCCAAGACAGATTGTACATTGTGCAAACACTGCAACCTTTATTGTACTGCGCAGACAAGGACTACTTAAACCTTTTTATACTGAGTTGTGCCACACACAGGAAAAATCCATAAACTTTGGAATTCTAACAAAATAACCCATTGAGGTTTTGACAGATTGGATTTTCCACTGTTCAAAGTCAAAACTGCCTCCACAACATCCCTGCCCCTCCATATTTATGGCAAATACAACAGCATCCTAATTATGTGTGTGGCCACCATGGTAAGAGTCATCTCGTTAACTTGTACATGCTGTGAGCTTGTATAAATTTGCTTCAGCCGCACTTTGGGATCTTTGCTTCCTGCTTAGTCTGCCACAACCGGATCGCAAATCATGATCAAAATAGGTTACCCGTTAATTTGAACATGTGTACATTATCCAGGACATTATGTGTGTACATGCTCAAAAACCTGTTCAGAATCAGATTTTTTTAGATCTAGTTGTATTAAGCAATTATGGCAGACTAAGCAGAAATAAGCACCCAAAACACCTTTGTAGCAGTTTTATACCCTAAAAAAAAACATTGCTAGCTATGTAATTTACTTTCTAGATAGACTTGGAATTACAAAGATTGCATATCCCTACGTATTACATGGTCTGAGTGCTGTAATTCATTGCTTAACCCTGGAGTCATGGATGTTGTCCAATGTCTGCAATGGGTAGATCAGAGCTAAATCCTAAGCTAAGACGCCAGCTTCAGAATGACAGAGAATCTGTGTCTGAAGCTTGCCCCAGGGTGTCCGAACAGAAGGCTTTGAGTGTCCTAAAGACACAGAACCACCAACCTGTTCCTCAAGAGGCTTTCATTAGGTTTCAAAGGCTTCCTGGTTTTAGATTACTGTGCAAATACGCGTCTGGCTGTGTCCACTAGTCACTGAGTGCTGTGAAGATTGGGCTGATTGAACATGTTAGTGCTCAACTTCGCTGTGAATCCAGGAGGAACCCATTTATAAAGCAATTTGGAAAGAAAAATCCTCATACACTCAGGTGTGATTTTCACTTTGTAACCTTTGGTCACGGTGAAACCTTGACATTTGCTTTAGTTCAAAGGCCAAACAGGAAAGCTAGCAAGTGCGCCAAGATCCCCCACATAGGCAGTCGCCAGCCTGCCTGACCCGTCCAGCTCTTTTTTTGACGAGTTGTCAATCTTCAGCCAAGAATTGCAGGGGTTAACAAACCAAGCACACTTCATCAAGCAAAGATCTGTCTCTGAGAGATATACAACCTATGTTAATGTAATGGGCAGGCACTAGGTGATAGGACCCTGAAAGATGCCCCATTTATCTTATTATGTCTTTCTCCTATTGTCTCAGGAAAGGCCTTATGCTCTCCTCAAGTCTGTCCTTTAAGGGCACATTAGGAAGGGGAAAAAAGTGGCCCACAACTTCCCTGGAACGGTTCACATTCATAATGAGAGTCCTTTAGCATAAGAATGGCTCCTGCCTGCATGCATAATTCTGCTGAGTAATTGTGATGGCCTTTTCTACTGGCTGCTGACAAAAAAGCACCGGCACGGGGGCTATTGTCATGGGCGCATCCATCTGCATCCAGGCCATTAAAGGATATTTGCACTTCCTCAGGGCCACTGGACCCGGGTGGGTTTTGACATGTAGCAGAAGGCTGTGGACTTTGGCCACCAGCTCTTGAGGTGCAGATTAGGGCAGCATAAGGGGCCGTGCTCCTGTCAACCTTTCAGAGTATCGAATGGACAAAAACAGAGGCAAGGAACTGACTGAGAGTTGAGTGTTGGAGAGGAAACTGTGTGGGGGTTGAAAGTTTAAAAGTTTGAAAGAAGAATATTTTTCAGGGAGTATTTTTCAGACGATGATACACATTGGAGTCTGCCTTCTCATTGCAATGGTTTGGGCGGTTGATTGAGCATCAGACACAAACAAACGCAGACAGACTGACAGATGGGAGAAGCTGGCTGCATTCGTGTACTAACAGGAGTCTTAGTACCTCACTGTTAAGATGGTACAAGGATGTATAATCAACTGTATTGGATAATGCAACGGGTACACAGACATGAATAAACATGTTAAATTCATTAAAGCACATTGTCAAAAACTCAAAAAGCCAGTAAAGCCAGTTGCAGGCAGTATACTAACAAATTATGTGCAATAGGCAAATTATGGGTCAAGTTTCTCCCAAAGTTTAGATATGAAAATCCTGAGCAACCCAGGAATTTACAAATATGAACAATTGTGAGATTTATGCCCTCAGAACTAACACAGATCACAATTGCACCACAGTCATCACCAAATGAAGACATGCTTACATTAAACACACTGACAGTTTTGGTAACATATACTGTACAAACCTGTACCACCTGTCAATCCTTACCTTACAGGTTACTACACTTTCCACTGATGGAATGCTGAGGGATAGGTATAAAAATGATTGAATTAGGGGGTTATGGAAAAGTCATTGTGTGTGTGTGTGTGTGTGCGTGTGTGTGTGTGTAGGCAGCACTGCCACTGGGCAGGGAGTACCTGTGGGCTGGCTCCTACTGGGACTCATTTGGATCTGACAGCTCCCAATGTGTTCATTAGGGCTCTGATTGGGCCCTGCTCCTGTGGGGAGTGCCTGCCAGCCCCATACTGAATAGTCGTGATTGTGCTCAGCATAAATCGCCATCTGTTTCAGCAGGAGAGAGAGAGAGAGAGAGAGAGAGAGAGAGAGAGAGAGAGAGAGAATGGGCAGAAAGCCACTCAATTTTTAATCCAGCTATATTTTGTGGGTTTAAGTCAAACATTAATAAAAATTAATAAAATCTGTCTCATAGGAGGCAATACTAATATACAAAACTGAAGCAACTTTCATATCTTTTTCCATCATATCTGTCTACTAGGAGCAAATTTTACAGTATACTTGTACAGTAATATACTAACATTATATTGGCTATAACTGGTAAAAAAGGATTGCTTCAAAATTTCATTCTTTCTTCTTCCTTTCACAAAGTATACCTCCATTCATACAACCACACACATCTCTACACACATGCACAGTGAATGCTGTTCATGATCTCTAAACCATGAACATATTCGTTTAATTTACTATTCACTGTAATATAAACTGGGGTTCAAAAGACCATGTGAGACCATTGAAAATCTTGGAATTGTTTTTAAATGGAAAGAAACAGGTTTTAGAATTTAGACATGTTTTAAACAAAGAAAGCAAATGTTCAATATCTTGAATATATAATATTGAAAATTCCTCACTATTTCTAGCTCCCGATTTAAATGTAAGCAAATTTGCGATATTGACCATGTTAACTGGTTTGGTAAAAGGTCAGCCTACTCTCTTCCACTGAAGCATGTGTTCAGATGGCACTGATGGATTTGATCAAAAATGGATCATAAGGTTTTGCAAAATCTCGCGGAGAAAATGTCAGCTCGAGTGCACTCTGTCTTAAAGCAAAAAAAAAAAAAAAAAAAAAATGCACCCATCAAATAATAAAATCTTTGAAATTCATCTAAATATTTGAAAGATTCTAATTTTCACTCAAGTTGCTGTGAATAATATAATTTGTACTGAAAATTGTTGCATTACATCAGAAAAGAATACAAAATAGAAGAGTTTTCACTCTTGCTCTCAGACGTTTGGACCCCACGTTCTAACGTTTGGTGCTTTGGTTCTTTCTTTTTTGCTTATTTTCACACAGTCAGTCATTCACTCACTCACTCATTTACTCACTCACTCATTCACTCACTCAGTATCTCGAAAAGAAAAAGAAAAAACAAAAGTTGCCGCTTCTTGCCGCTTGGGTTTTTGAAGCATCTTTATCGGGCCTGGCAGCAGCATTCTGCGTGTGCTAGCCTTCTATTGCGTTTCATCCTTTGTGCCAGCCAAGGTGTGACCAATGCAGAGGGTATTTGTATGGGGAAGAAGACGACACATTGCATTTGGTCTCCTGTCTAAATGGAGGGGGGGGGGGGGGATTGTGTGCAGGGGGAGACAGGGAGGAATAAAAAGGCAGTGTGCACATGGCCCAGGTGCTTTACAGCTCAGCTACACAAAGGCTTATGAAGCGTTACTCCAGGGAGAGTCGTGTCAGGTGTAATTGTAGGGTTCTCAAAGATAGTGAATCACATGCAATGCACTGACCCTGCCCTATGATGCCATGAAAGAGGCTATCACTAAAAGGCTCCAGTGCCGAAGAAATAAAAAAGTTTTCTTGTTATTTGATTATCCATAATCAGGGGTGTAAATAAGCTGTCCTTTTGGGACACCGTTACAAATCCTCCCACTTGCTGACTCCAAAAGGCAATTTCACACATTGACCTTGATATTGCAGAATGAATGGAGAAATAAAAACCAGAGTACGTGGGGAAGGGTTACGTTCCACTAAGAATTTTCAATAACGACTCCTACTTATCAGCTATTTGCATGTTCAACCACTCTGTTTACTTCTCTAAGTTCTCACTGAACTATTGATAGCTTATGATGTAGATGTGACATTGATAAGCTCCCTCTTTGCTCAGCAAGGGAAGGTGCAGGCAGCACTTTTAGAGATAAGCTTTATTCATCTTGATATTTCCCAAAGCGAGCTCCTGCTGGGTTATAAGCACATGTGCCGTGGAAGTCTGAATATGTTTCTGGGCACCAACAGTTTAAAATGTGGCAGGTACTCAGCAAGCCCTGCACCTTTGCGTGACCGACTAACATTTAATTGGAGGTGACCAACAAATGGGTGATAAGACCGAGGGGGCTCCAAATGCTCACAGATGGAGTTCTCTAGGGATCTAGGTGTTCCTGTGCTGTTGGCAGCCAAAGTTCCATGCTCTCCAACATTGGCACTTCTTGGAACAGATCCATCCGGCTCACCACGGGTGGGCCTACAGACACCGAGGGCAACTTAGGCAGCTGGCACCAGTTCTGATCAACAGTGAGGAGTATGTTCACACTCAGATGCTAAGCAAGAAACTCTTGAACTACGCACCAATTAGACCTCTAACTCCAGACCTCTCACTTATACCACTGGTGGTACTGTTAACAGTAAAGTGAGCCATGAGTTGACCATGTTATTCCTTGGCAAATGTTGTGCAATAATCATTAACTGGATGTGAACGGTTGTGATTAAGTTCTTTTGGCAGAGAACTGTTAGTAGTAGGGCTTTTTTTTTATTATTTAAAAAAAAATGGTAGAATTTAGTTAATTTTCCTTCATTTTTTTGTTGAGTGATTTTTTGGGGAAAGAACAATGCCAGACTTATAGACAAACTCTTTATACAGGTTTCCCCTCAGTGACTGATTCGATCTGGTAAAAATGTGCCCTTGCAAGGTTATTCAGGAATAGGACACTTACTCAATCTGTGCTCTAGTGAAATTTTAGCCTAATTAAAGTGGATATGAAAGATACCATGTACATCCAGGCAATTTTAAATGGTTCCTGGCAGGGTGGGATAGACCCAGAATTTCCTTTGTATTTCAGTGATAAGAGGGCCATGAAATGGAATAATTCATCCTCCTGCGGCAAATGGAGCCAACATCACAATCAAGACATGTGGTACAACCATGGAAATTCAGCAGATCAAGCCATAAGAAGGGAGAAAACAAGCTACAAACATTCTGAGATTCAATGACATTGTGTAAAATGCAGTGAATGACAAAACGCAACGGAGAGATGAAATATAGTCCAAGGGTCAGACGAGAAGATTTCGAAAATGTGATTTATTATTTCTCATTTTGGAAGACTTCTTCAGGTAGGAACAGCTGGCCATGGCATGCCCAGATCAGTAGGAGGGGTTTGCTAATGTGGCTAAAAAGAACATAATTTATTGATGAGTGCTTCAGCTGCTTTTGCTGAATAGGCATCTTGGAAACATGTTCTCTTCTCTTGAGGGAGATGGACATGACCTTCTAACAGCCACAGAGATCTGCAGGGCAGGGAAAACTTACAGTATGCCCAGAAAATGAACCCCCTACTGTGTGTCTAGTAGGGGTCCCTAGTGGTTCACTCTAGATCCATATGGGAGCCTAGAAATCAGTCAGACAGTATAGCTCGTAATATAGCTCAAAACTTCGCTCGGTTACTGACCTTTTCCTCTCTCAAGCAAGTCGAACACACAACCACAATTAAGTGCAACCTAGTTGCCTTGCGTTCGTGTTTATTCCTATTCACAATATATACAAGCTCTTTAATGTCTTCACACCTCACTCCAGACATGTGCAAAAAGAACTCACACAAAACAAACCAGTCTGTTGCAGGCAAAATCTGTGCTATGTTTTTGGACAAAGACTAGCATAAAAAAAAAAAAAATCATACCCAGTTCAAGAGTATTAAATAAGGCCCACTGCAGTGCTGTACTGCCAGTGACGTTGAAGGTTTTTTCAGAGACCGTCACTAAGCGAAGCAGCTAAACTAAAATCTTTGATAGGAATATTATCACATAATTACTGCTATTCACACTTTCAAAACTGATCACACATTTGATCCTTTGTAGTCTTCAGCAGTCACAGCAAGGTTAAGGGAATATTAGTGCACTCGCTTTGCATACTTCAGGGGAACTGAGATCTCAAACTGAAGTCAGACTGAAATGCATAAACAGGGGGATGTTAAGACATTTTTAGCACAGAATAAGGCTGATGAACATACTAGCATGCAAACATAACATGTTGAGGCTTAGGCCTCCTGCTGGGAGCAGGCACGACAAAGGCTCTCTAACAGGAATACCTCTGGGATCGCTAATGATTAATTAGCTTGTGTCATTAAGTGAAGTAAATGTCATGGTAGCTTCCTGGGGAAGCGGTCACACCATGTGTGTGCTAAAGCGCCCCGAGGGACCCTAGACCCAGTAGCCAGGTGAACACTGACATCTAGTGGCTGTAGTTTAAAGACATTGTTCAAACTACAGTCAACTGAGCAGGAGTTTGAAACTAAGTTTTCATTCATTCTTTCGTCTTCAGTGACTGCTTTATCCAAGTCAGGGTTACAGTGGATCCAGAGACCTTTCCTGGAATCTCACGTTTGTTTGTTTTTTTGAGTAGTAGGAGGAAACAGGAGAACCTGGAGGAAACCCACAATCACACACGGATGAATGCACTGAACTCCACACAGACAGCAACACAAGCACTGCAATGCACCCCCCTGTGCCACGGTGACACCCTACTGAACAGCTTTTTAAACATAACTGACTTTTCTTGTGGCAGAAGACATTGAATGAATTGCTGTGAACAGTCCTGTCACGGTATGGCTTCAAATGAATGCCATGTGGTTCTGTGGTTGTATGCCTTTGCCAATGCGTGTAACCAATGCACCTCAAAAATACAAACAGTAAAAAAAAAAATCACCATAAGTTGTCAAGCATCAAATTCAATACAGGTCAACAAAATACTGGAAATGTCCTTACCCATTTGGAGAACAGGCCTATCAACTGTTGCAGCAGAGTCATACCTAGATGGAGACCAGTTCCCTGTGCATTTACTATACTGTGGTAGCTAAGGATATTGGTTTCCTAATTTCGTAAACAGCATTTTTTCCCTTTCTGCTCTCTTTTTCTTGCTGTGTCGCTTCTCTGATATGCCTGAGTAGCAGAATGGAGACCGGTGCTGGCTCTCAGGCTCATTAAGGACGGTTCAGCCAACTGTGAGCCAGAGGGTTTTTTTTTTTCTCTCTCTCTCTTCAGGAAGGTTACGAAGGCAGCAGCGGAAATACACAGAGAGAGAGGCAACTGTTCAAATGGTCTCTTTTAAAAGACTCATGGCTGATAAACACATTATCAGCAGTCACAGAACTCCCCTGAAATGATCTTACTTCACACACACCCTCACACACATAATGACACACCTGTCAGGGCCTTTCCACTCTGTAAGCACAAGCAAAGCGCCCAGGGCCTCCCTCTGGTTCTCTCTATATGGCACAGCATGTCCCGTGTATGAAAGAGGACCATTCAATTGCTTTTCCCAGTTATAACCCTGAGATAATGGCATTGGCAGTTTCGCACGTACATCAGCATCCTTTTTGTTCTTTCACAATCCATTTTGTATTTTTTTCTTTCCATCTTTTTTGCCTATCCCTCTGTTATACATCTGTTTTCTTTTCCACATACTCTTGCATACCCACACCCATGTTTAGAAACTGGCTGTGATTCAAGTTTCAGTGTGTGTGTGTGTGTGTGTGTGTGTGTGTGAGTATATAGTTGGCACTATTTTCTTTGTGGTCAAGGCGGTCACACACGGCCTGCAGGAGGCAAAGATGAACATGGCAGATGGAGTTTTGATGGTGTGCTGCATCCCAGCACAAAGACTCCCAGTGTTTTTAAGTGTGCGGGAGGTGGAGGCAATCCTGCTGTAGTCCTGCTGATCACTTCTTTGATATTCAGATATCTGCATTACTCTCAGCTACAGCATCATCTGCACAACCAAATACATGTTGCATGTTTGCCATTCTGTAGCATGTATTATTTTTTTATTTTTTTTGGCCTGTAAATAATTCACATTTCTATTTATCAGAACAGAAATAGCGATATACAATATAGACATACACAGACATAGAACACTACAAGTAAATGCAAAACCTTTAATAGAGTACAGTTATTAAAAAATAATTTTGCTTATACTGCTCAATAAGCATGTTGTCTTATGTTAAGTTGGCAGAATTGACTCAAATGAACGGAAAAAGAAAAATAGTCCAGCTATGTTCAGCCAATTCCATATTCAACTTCTGTAATGTGTGCTCCTACAAGAAAGTCTGGTGAAAGATTTTATTAACAACTACTCTGGTCCTTTATGCTGCCTTTACTTTGCAGGCCATGCCTCAACACTGCCTCTGAAGTTAATTAGCCTGGGTGCTGTGGTGGCTGGTCCACAGATCCTCAATAGAAAACAGAGAGAATCATCACATGAATGGGAAACTAGCATCTAAGAAGGCTTTTTTTTTTTTCTACACTTGAGGTTTGTCTTTTGTGACCATTACCCTATTCAGCCATGGTTTTCACACAGCTGTGGCCTCAACTGGAAAATCTTTTGTGCTGGCTCCATGAATATGATTCATGGCAGGTAGCCCTCATAGTAAGTTAATCTCTTGAAAGAGCCTTGTACAAATACTTTTAACGTCTTCCTTTGGCCCAGAAAGGACAGTCATCAATTGAGCACTTTGGCAAGTTGTGGTGGCAGTCCACTACCATGAATGGGAGGCGCCAAAGAAATCACAAGTAATTACTTTTAAACTGTTGCAGGCAGTGAAAACAAGCATCATTGTATGAATAGGAACCCTTTAAATGCTTCTTCTCTGGTTGCTTCCACCCTATCTGTCTGTTTATCTGTCGGCAGTGAATCGGAAGTCTTCGCTGGCCCTTTTAGGTTCTCAAACGATCCTGAGATCATGCTTATGGACACCATTTTATAATTTGCACTACAGTGACTACTAGAAATATTGCTCAATTAGAAAGAGATACAGTAGATATTATACGTATACACTATATATCCAAACGTTTGTGAACACCTGACGATCACACACGTATGTGGGTTTTAAGCTTAATTAGACAATTGTCTAAAATGTATTTGTACACTGGAGCATTGAGATTTCCCTTCAGCCCAACCTAACCAGCCCAAACCTGCTTCATCATGACATTGCCCCTGTGCACAAAGTGAGCTCCATACAGAATTGGTTCAATTCAATTCAATTCAATTTTATTTACATAGCACTTTTAACAATGAACAATGTAGGAAAGAAGCTTTACCGAAAAAAGATATACATTTTAAATTCATACATATATCCGTAATGAGCATGCCAGAGGCAATAGTTCAATTCAATTTAAATTCAATTTTATTTGTATATCGCTTATAACAATGGACATTGTCACGAAGCAGCTTTACAGAAATATATAAATTCTGCTTATAAATTTATGAATCTATAAATGAATCCGTAAATATATACATAAATACTGTATGTGTATCCCTAATGATCAAGCCTGTGGCGATGGTGACTCCCAGATATGACAAGAGGAAGTAACCTTGAGAGGAACCAGACTCAAAAGGGAACCCATCCTCATTTGGGTGACCCCGGATAGTGCGATTACAAATACCATGCTAATCTAACCGTGTGTAAGGTCAAAAAAGCACATTGTGTAGTACATAATTCATTATAGTTTAAACGTAAGATCTATTTTGTTGAAGTTCTCAACTGATTTACTGATGGAGGTTTGAGTGCAAGACTGTTTGTGGTAATTTAAGGCCTAAGTCAATGTTAATGTCAGCAGCAGTCCAACATCATCTTCACTGTCTAGGTGAATGTTGAGGCTGTTCACATGGGACCATTCTCAACAGGAGCGAGTGTATGTGAAGCTATGATAACTCCAGCTATAAGAAGGACATCAGGATGGATCAGATAGGTCCAGACAGGTCCAGAAAGGATCGGGCATCTCAGGTAGCATGAGCAGCTCGAGTGGCAAGGAAAAACTCCCTGAGATGACATAAGGAAGAATCCTTGAGAGAAACCAGACTCATAATGGAACCCATCCTCAGCTTGATGACACTGGGTAGTGCAATTATAAATACACTCAGTGACAAAAAATGTTAAGCACCCAGAAGGAATGGTCCGATTTGGACGTAATTCACTACTCGTGCAGACCACCAATGGGTACATAAATGATTCGATTTGCAAGGAGCTGGTACGACTAGCCTCTAGACACAGAGGATGCCTCAAAGTCACATTAGACAGTATTGCCAGCACTTGACAGAGTTTGATCAAGGTCACATTGTGGGTTTGCATGTCCATTTGATCTGATATTGTAATCATTGCTATACAGTCACTCAACTCTGTGTTAGTGCAAATGCTTTTGGAATAAGCACATATTGGTGCTGTGGTCAGGTGTCCACATGCGTTTGGAAATACAGCGTATATACATATAATAGATATAGTTTATTTACTATGTGACTGATTTCCAGCCTCAGAACCACAATATGCAGCACTAAATGTTCTCTGATGTGTGCGGAGGGAGAGTGGAGTGCAAGATACACATAACACATAACTTGTCCCTGTTTGCTTCATTCCCTGTTCCTTAATACAGACTCCTGGTTTCAATTGAAAAGTTGCACAATGTCTGTCAAAATTAATATTTTGAAACAGTTTGGCCACTGCAAAAGCTTACATCAGTGATGAAAGTCATTTTGTTGTGGATCAAAAGGAATGCTTTGGAATATGTTCCTCAGAGAGCAAACAAAGGACTAGGCCTAGAACTTTTGGAATCCAAAATGTCACGGACCCCATAAAGTACCCCAATGCCTTTGGAGGCAAAACAATCAATTTTTAAAAAGCATGCTATATAACAGACATTAGGTTAATTTGTGCTTGAATGGTCTCTTTTACACCAATACCAACTGTGTTATTTATGATTCAAAATTAGAATACAGCTCAAGGACATTATAGTTCCACCAGAAATAGATTTTTTTTTTCACCTCTTTGTAGTTTGCTTTGGGACTCAAGCAATTTTTGTACATTTTTACCTGTAGCATTAGGAAAATCCCTTCTGGTGAAAAATGCACATGCATCCGTTTCTTTAAATACGGGGGGGGGGGGGGGGGGGGGGGGGAC
>JAOVYU010000042.1:17200381-17211803 GCA_025674565.1 Synodontis membranacea
GATAGATAGATAGATAGATAGATAGATAGATAGATAGATAGATAGATAGATAGATAGATAGATAGATAGATAGATTCCCTCGGGAAGGTTCCTCCGGGAAATTTAGTTCAAATTTTATTTTGTTAAATGTTTGAAATAAAGCTGAAAGTCTGCACATTAAGGACATCTTGCTACATTCCAAATCCTTTCTGGTGTACGGACTCAAAATTATGAAAAAGTTTGAAAATTATGAAAAAGCTGAAAGTGTGATATATTGTCTCATGTCATTTTTTAAATCTAAAATCTGTATTCAGTCTTCACTGTATAACAAAAACAAAAGAATTGGCATTGCTATTTGGTTTAAGAGGGGACGCTACCTTTTTATTTAACATTTTTAAATGTGTTGTCCATGCTTGATTGTTTTCACTTCAGAAATAATTGATTCCTTTTTGACGTGAAGTGCTTTTTTTTTATATGTCTGTATAAAAAGGTACAAATGTCTGTGTATTCGGCCTATAGGTGTCTGTGTATTAACATTTATTTTAAACAGTATTTTGCCTATGTTGTTTCAGTTATTCTTTTTCTCTGAGGCTAGGTTTCCTTGGTGATTTATATTTTCATCAATAAGGAAATTAGTTTGGTTGCTCTGTACGGTACTGTTACGTCCCCAATCTAGGGCTTAGGGACATGAACAGAAAGGACGAAACCAGAGCAACAAGTGCAGTTTTAAAGTATTTATTCATACAAAAAAAATGTAGTAAGTAAATAAAGATTGACTAATAAAATAAGAAGTTGTTAACATGCAACACATATACAAAAAAACAACTACAAGGCCTCAAGCAGGCCTCCAAAAATCCCAGGCCTCCTCTCAGACTCTCATCCTGAGAGTAACGAGAGAAATGGCAATGGCCTGAGCGGGAGCGCCAGGCATCAGCCCAAAGACGGCGTAAACAAAAGACGTGGCAGCGGTGACAGCAGCAACAAAGGTGCGTCTCCCCAAATGTGCCCCCCCCCCTTTCCAACAGGTGGTGACGTAGGGCTCCCCTTTTATAGGGCAACACCCAATCGCGCCCAGGAACTAATTATGCACCACAGGACCGTCTGAAAATAGACAGACAAAACAAAACACACAAACAAAACATACAAAGCAAAAAAAATAATAACACCCAAGAGCATAACAAGTACATTGCAAATTTGTTATATAATGCAACATGAAAAATAAAATGTAAGAAAGAGCTGAAAGAACCCCTGTTTGGTACAGTAATCGAACAAAAAGATGCTCTTCTTGCTGTGAGGTGACAGTGGTAACCATTATGCCACCGTGCCGCCCTAGATTTCATAAATGAATTCAAAAATAAAAACTTTCATATGTTCCACATTCATTACAATTAAAGCAAATTATTTCTTTTTAAGTCTTTTTTTTTTTTGGTCTTAATTGTGATGATTAGCTTATAGCTCGTAGAAATCCAGTATCACAGTCATTAGAATATGTCATAAGATCAGTCAAAAAACAATAGAGAAATATTCTACGTCTGAAAAGTATGTTCATTTATACAGTCAGTACTTGGTTGAGGCTCCTTTACCACAATGTACTTCATGTGGCACAGCAAGGAGATGATCAGCTTGTAGCACTGCTGAGGGTGTCATTGAGGTTGGGGTTCTCATCTTTCTCTTGACTATACCCCTTAGATTCTTGAGTTGGCTGGCCAATCAAGGACAGTAATATCATGGTCATCAAACCATTTGGTAATAGTCTTGGCACTGTGGGCGAGTGCTTAGTCCTTGACATCTCGATAAAGCTTGTCAGCAGATGAAGCATGAAGTGCTCTAAAATCTCCTGGTAGATGGCTGCATTGACTTTGGACTTGATAAAACACAGTGGAACACAGCTGACATGGCAACCCAAATCATCACTGACAAGAAACTTCTCACTGGACTTCAAGCACTTTGGATTCTGTGCCTCTTCACTCTTCCTCCAGACTCCAGGATCTTAATTTTCATCTGAAAAGAGGACTTTGGACCAGTTCATTTTCTCCTTAGCCCAGATAAGATGCTTCAATCGTTGTCTCTGGTTCAGGAGAGGCTTGATATTAGGAATGCATGGTGACTCTTGATGCACCGACACCAACAACCAGGCTTTTCAGCAATGACCTTCTTTGGCTTTATTGTGGTCGCGTGTATTGAACTAGACCGAGAGATACGCAGCATTTATACTGCTTGAATAATAATTTACTAAAACTTGAAATTAAATATTATAATAATTTGAGACGGTGTTATTTGAATTTTTTTTTTAGCTGTAGGCTATAATGATCAAAATTAAAATAGTATACATGTAACGAGTCGAGAACATTTTCATGATGATTTTTTTTAAAGGTGCATTGATATTGTAATTTTAGTGGTATAGAATTTTCTTCATAATTTTATAATATTGTTGGCATTCCCAACAGCCTCTCCTTTTCATTTTGCCTTTGCATTTAATACATTACATTATTGTCTTGTTAGCTTGCTAAATTGTTAGTTAGCAGTGTTCTCACAACTACTCATCACTTGAATGTCAAGCACTTGTACATGAACATGACTTCCCATGTGGTGATCACAAGCTCACAAGGTTCATTTCAAGGCAGCATATGAATGGATGTCATAACAAGGATTCAATTGTGAAGTCAAAATGTCCCTGAGGCCCTCTAGTGGTTGGCTGAAGAACAATTTGTTAACCTTGCCCATTCCCAATGATCAATTTTATGTTTTGGGGACTGGTGTTCTGACATTTTCACAGGTTACTGTAGGTTGACCTTGTCATTTCCTCCAACATTTTTCTTTAAAGGTAATAGGTAATATCTCAAAAGCAAGAATGCAGTTTTACTGAATAATGGCAGCGATTTGCCTAAATTGGGATTTTTTTTTTTTTTTTTTTTTTTGTAGAAAACACAGGCAAGTAGACTGATGCAAGCAATGAAACGTGTAATTTGATATAAATAATCAGCACTCCTTGAACACTGTTTGTCCACTCAAATCAGCGGACCAGAACTAACTGTTGTAAAAATGCATTTTATAAGTAGTTATTTGTTGATAAAATATATGGGCAAGGTTGATGAGATGATTGACATTTTTAAATTGGGCTAGAAATGGTAGTAGAGCCTCATGAACACACACAGACTTCAAATAAGCACTGAGGATCTTACTGAGATTAATTTAGAGACAACAAGATTAATAAGATTATGAGATAATTAAAAAGATAAACAACATCTTTTTTTGCTTTCAGACTTGTACAGTGTTGGCACCTTTGACAGTTCAAAGCAAAGAAATGTCTTCTTCTTCTTCTTCAGACAGCTGTTGTAACAGACCCTCAGCGGGGAGTCCTTTGCAGTGTTTTGGTATGTTGCACATTTCTAAGCAAGTTACATTTATTGATATTCCAGCAAGCTGACATGAGTGAATGAAGTGATGGCATAAACCAAGACAGCCAACACTTGGTAGGGTTAACCATGCTGAAAGGAAAAGCTCACTGAATCTACTTCAAATGCATACATTGGATCCATGTGAATTGAATTAGGTGAACACAATTTGTTTACATAATTCCAATATGATTTGATAATTTCTTTCCAAAGCCCTGAATAAAACCAAACCCCGCACTCTCACCCAAACTGACAATTGAATGCAAGTCACTTGCATTCTGCAGCAGTCACATTACCACTGCATTACTGCACTATTCTACCACACACCTTTTGTGTAAATTTAGTACCATAATTTTAGTTCCCATCAGTGCCAATTTCATAATGTAATTGGTTTCCATTAATACTGTGTGATTCGATCACACTTACTCTACATAATTCAATCTAGAAATTAAAAAAAATAGCTTTAGTTTAAGCAATGAAATCATATTTTGATGGGAGAGAGAGAGAGAGTCTAGTATGTGGTTAGCATTAATTGTTTTTATTTTGATAACTTTTTTGTGACTATGAACTTATGTGTCCATCACAACCTCAGTAAAATTTGGCGTCTGTATTTGACTTGATTTAAAATCACATATGACTTAAAAAGGAGCATTCAAATTTTATAGCAAGGGCATGAATCTAGCCGATCAATCAAAGTGCATAGCTAGCTATATTCATGTGAGCTCATGTGAACATTAAGTGACTTAAAATCTGAGGATGAGTGCTTTTTTTAATAGTTATTCCCATGCAGTTATCTCTCATTCATTTCTACTCTACCCTGTTTTAAATCTTCAACACTGTCTCTGACCATGACATTATGCTTCTCTGAATTGCTATTAACAAATTACTGTGTCTAAGGGCACTCTCAAAATATTGCGGTACGCAAGTCTTTCTGTCAACCTCCTAAATAAAAGCAGTGTCTCTTGGCTGTATGCCACTGAGAAAAAAATCCTGATCATCCTGACATCATCGGTTGTGTGGGATTTCTTACAGTAAATTGAGTGATTCCTGCTAATAGCACAAGACAGAAATATAAATTCTTTCAAACACTGGGACAATTAAGCAAAGCCAGTTACGCCTACTGGCATGTTTATGGGAGGTGAACAGAATCCAGAGAACCCTAGAGGCTAGAGGTAGGTTTAAGGATAAATGAAGTGATGGTGTAATTTAACAATCATTAATCATGTCTAGGTTTGAAGGGATTCTTCTTTCTTATCTTTACATTGTTCTATATATTTAAATTTAAAATAAATCTAAAGCTGTCATATTGAAAATATTTGATAGGCTGCAAATTGCAAAAACCTAATCTTATTTTCTTGTCGGTGTATTACTGTAGATTGTTTTTTAGCTTACCTTTTAGGGTATTTGTGACTGTGCACTCATAAAGCATGCAATATAAAAAGCAATACATCTCTACAGTATGAAAAGTGGTAAGCAAATTATAGCACTAAATTGCAGATTACTGTAGAATATAATTATTGCTGGCAGTGGCAGAGCATGTAGCATTGCCGTCTCGCAGCACCAGGGTGTCTAGTTTGATCCTGGGCTCTGGTTACTGTCTGTGTGGAATTTTACATGTTCTGCATGTTCTCACAATGTCTTCATGGGTTTCCCTGCCAGCTCTCAAAATCATGCCAGTAGGTGGATTAGGCACTCTAAACTGCCCCTGGATGTGAATGTTTGTTTACGGTGCCTTGAAATGGACTGGCATCCCAGTCAGTGTGTGTCCAACCGTGTGTATATATATATCACTATATATATATACACACACACACACACACAGTATACAGTATATACAGTATATACAATATATATATATATATGTATTTATATACTGTATATACTGCATATACTGCATATACTGTCAAAAGACCTTCTCATTCAGTGGTTTTCTTTATTTTTATTATTTTCTACATTGAAGATTAACATTGAAGACATCAAAATCATGAAGGAACACATTATGCAATATGGGATTATGCAATGATATAAATATATTATTATATATATATATACACACACACACACACACACACACACACACACACACACACACACACACTGTATATATATATAACAATGGTTATAATAAATCAAGCTAAAATAATATTTATTGTATATAAGGTGCTAGTACTGGGCTAATACTTTTATTTATGCACTCCAACCTAAATCATTTAATAATGGTTTGAGTGTTAATATAAGTTGTTACATTAACAAACGTAATATTACACAGAAAAGAAAAGAAACATGGCCATGTGTGTGTTTCTTTGCTCCTTCTGAGGATGACCCCATATGCACAGACTAAAGATACTCCATGAAGATGCCACTAGACTGCAGTTGATACAAGCAGTTTGGCTATAATGGCTTAGGCCTACAATTGCTATAATATATTTAAGGCTGCAATTGCCAAGAACAGTTTTGCACTCAAGTCTCCATCAGTAGACGGTTGATAACTTCAGCGAAATAGACTTCACGTTAAAACAATACTGAATTTCCCTTTCTACACAGTTGCACTTTTTGACCATCTAGCACACAGTCATAAAAGGCAGTTATAATATTTACTGTGTCCATTGTTGAAAGAGCCATGCAAATGAAAATTGAGTTCTTATTATTTTCACTTGAATTAACCACACAATTGTTTTTAATATTTGTTCATCACTACCTTGCATTTTGGTGTTGTGTTATGTCATGACCATCATGTTTTCATCTGAGGGCTATTAATACTCCAGAGTGAAGAGGAGCCATGCAGCTGTATATATATATATATAGAGAGAGAGAGAGAGAGAGAGAGAGAGAGAGAGAGAGAGAGCAGGTGCATGGTCTGTACGGGGCGCATTCACAGCCGGTTTTGCAATCGACGTATGTTATGACAGTCGAATTCCGATCTGAATGAGAGAGGAAGAGAAGGAGGGAGAAAGGCAGCGCTGTCACTGATGATCAGAGACGTGTGCTGCATGCAAAAGCACAACGCGGCCATTGATTATCAGTAAAAAGGGAAAAAAAATGGGAGCGCAGCGTCGCGAGCACTCTCAGCGGAGGACGCACGACAGCCTTGGATATGGCAATAAAGATCCCGAAGATTCATCTCTTATTATAATAGTGGCAATCGCAAGGTAAAGATTCAATCAACGGGTTTTTTTTTTTTTTTTTTGGTCTTCCCCCCCCCCAAACGATTTGGACAGCGACGAGAGCGACAGCTTCTTTGTGTCAAGAGACCCCGCGCTTGGGTTAACAATGGAATTTTGACAGCTGTGCTCTCCAGCTGTTTTGTCGCCGCTGTGCAAGAGAAACGGCTTACAGCTTGACCAGAGTGGCACTAGCTCAGCCAGCCGCGGATGCTGTAAAGGATTAAGGAATATTAAGGAGAACATGAAACAAGTAGCTGTCATGCCGTGGCACTGTAGCTGTTCATTGCTCGGACAGATCTGATCTAAGAATGTAAGTCGGATTTTGCGATCCGTGCGGAATGTTCATTGGAGAACTAGCTATGATAGATTCTGTGATGCTGTTGAATGTGGCCACTCGGTGCACTACCATTGCATGTAATCTCCTAGGTGAAGACTGAGACAGCGAAAAAAGGCTTGTACAGGTTGTCAGGTGATGTTGCTGGGGTTTTAGAGAGAGGCCGCCACATGCATCGTCACCCACTTAATCAGCATCACCATGCCCACAATGCAGGATCCCAGCATGAATTATAACCTGAGTGCGGTGCCCTGGGACCCTGGTGCCTTCCAAGCATCCTCGCTGACAAACAGTGCTGTGAAGATGGTGGCCATATCAGCTATTGTGTGCATGTCTCTTTTTGGCAATGTGGTGGTACTGCTGGTGTTCCAAAGAAAACCACAGCTACTGCATGTGGCCAATCGCTTCGTGCTCAATCTACTGCTGGCCGACCTGCTGCAAACGGTGCTTGTCATGCCATTTGTCATTGCTGCCACCGTACCTGAAGTCTGGCCACTGGACGCCCGTCTGTGTCAAGCCCTGGTGGTGCTCATGCACCTTTTCGCTTTCACCGGGGTAAACACTATTATTGTCGTGTCAGTGGACCGCTACCTGGCCATTATCCACCCGCTGTCATATCCTACACGCATGACGCCTCACCTGGGTACTAACCTGATTGCACTTACCTGGCTTTTGAGCCTGCTGCAGAGCACCCCACCTCTCTACGGCTGGGGAGCTATCGATTTCGATCGACACCATAACACATGCACCATGGTATGGTCCTCCAGCCACTCATACTCAGTGCTGGTGGCCACTCTTTCCTTCTGGCTGCCTGTGGCCATAATGCTTGGATGCTACTGGATGGTTTTTAGGGCAGCCCGCCGGCAGAATGCTTTGGTGCACCCTGTTCAAACAAACCACCCTCCAGACTCAGGCTCTAGTCCCCACAGGCAGCAGCAGCAGCAGCCCCAACAAGAAGGCTCCTTCTCTGCCACAAATCCTGCCAGGAACAGGCACCGACGCTTTCACTACCACTGCAAGGCAGCAAGGGTGGTTTTTGTCATCATGGCCTCCTATGTGCTCAGTATGGGCCCGTACAGTGTTTTGAGTACCATTTCCATGCATTCCAGCACTGCTGTGCCACCATGGCTGGCCTCACTGGCACTTGTCCTCTTTTTCCTGCAGTGCTGCTTGCACCCATACATCTATGGCTACATGCACCGCAGCGTGCGCAAGGAGTTCCTGGCACTGCTCTGTGGGCCACGATGTGGACAGACCCGTCCAGGGAGAGGTTCAGCTGTGGATAGCTGCTTCACAGTGACAGACGGGCGGTCTGCTCAGATGCATATCCCCAGCCACATGACCCGCATGTGTTCCCTTCAGACTTGGGAGGAAGGGACGTCATCCTCACCTATAGACCGGAGGTCAAGGGAGAGTCACAAAGAGACGACGTCCGTGAGCCTGAGCTCTGAGAGAGAGCTCACTCTGCATAGTGCCAAGTGAAATTATTGTTTTCTATTTGTAATATTCTTGAGGCAAAAGAAGACATCAATTTGCATGACACAGTCAGTAGTGACTAGTTCAGGTGACTAGGTTTACGTCTTAGAGATGTCTGACTGCTCATCCAAGAGATTTCATCAGTTATACCTCGATATACAACTAGACTTTTAAAATGGCCTGGTTGACTGAAAACCTTTATAGATAATGACTGAGTGGTTATTGGTTACTATGGTGGTTAGCAGTTTTTGTTTGTCAATTTCTTAAAAGTGAAATGCAAAGGGTCAAATACACTGTAATCTCACATATCTCTTATATTCCTATTACCATCCAAGTCATTTCAATTGGTGTTTGCACATTGCAAAAATGCCATTCTAATGTTCTTGATGCAAGACGTAATGTATTTGATGGCCTGTTGATATTTAATTACTATGAAGTTAAAAGTATTTTTTTGTTTGTTTGTTTTTTTGTTTTTTACAATTTTTTGATATAGTAGGGATTTCTGTCATTTTGTGATGCTATGTGCAATATTTGTAAATTCAACCAAAACTTACGCATTTTGGGTCCAAAAAGTTGCAAGGTCAAGGAGAAGCTATGATGTTTAAACATTACTGTTAAATAAATCTTGCTGTGGTTCCTTGCATGGGTGGAGAACATATACTTTGATGAAAAACGAATAATGAGTGTGGGGGGTTTTTGGACATCAAAATTACAGGTGAGGAACAAGCAAAATTTTGGCAAAGCAATTTTGGCAAAAGTGAACAATGCTGGAAGATAACCTAAACCACAATTACACTTTACCTGGAAGACTGACTTCATGTGGCGGTCACGAGAGCATCAAGTGTGCAAAGACTCTCAAGACATGGTGCAGTGTGTGACTTACAGTACGTCTTGACTACGGAAATGCTTTGATGACTCTAAAGCAGTCAGTTGTTTTAGAGCGTTTCTCCAAGAGAGCTGTATAGTATCTCACTGCATTTAAGAGACAGAATTTAATTGGTATGATCACCAAATGTTCAAAGGGGTGAAAACTCCCATGGACACTTAACGTTCTGGAGTGGACCACAGCAAGAGGAGCAACCTCTTTTGTAACTGAATTCAGTTTTGTTCCTATAATACACTCATAGGGCTGCACAATATAGTCAAAATATGTTTGTATAATATGTATAAGATTTGATTGCCTTACACAAACACTGTACAATAGACTAATTTATTTCCTACATTATGTCTTTTTTTTTTATATCATACCCACATATACATCTGACCTTGTTTAAATGCTGATAGCATGATTCACTAGTATATTTATTTGTACACTGAAGAAGCCAACAACACAATAATGATTAAATAACAGTATATTGTGCAGTCCTACTTAACAAGTGACAAAGTCCAGAGCAATATTCATTTAAGCTAAGCGATGAAGCTGGGAGAACAAAACACTGACAAACTTTCACTACTGGCTAGTGAATTAACACACGTGTCCTCCTTATAAAAACCCTGAAAGACCCAGTCTGTGTTGGGATATAAATTTTTTAATTGTCTGACATGTCTGTTTCTATTTGTAAAGTTTCATAGCCTTAGGACACATCACCTGTCCTTCACAATACAGTGACTGCTGTTTTTTGTATGAATCATCAACCAGACTGTTAAGCTTACAGTCTCAGTGAATATGGTTAGAATAAAGACATTATGCACACTTTTAAACAGATTGCAGTTGAAATCTTTTTAAATAATGAACTGACAAGTTAGTACCTCCCAAACTTAAAAAAAAAAAAAAGGGTAGTTGATTTAAGCCAGTGGTCCTGCAGTTGCTGGTCTTGGGGACATTTTGCACCGTATCTTTTTGGGCCCCCCCCCAATCCAATGCACATGATACAACTCACAAGCTTAAAAAGGTGTTCTTGAGTGAGCTTGTGTGAGAGCAGGGAATGCATCAAAAACAGAATCCTAAGCCCAAACCAAACCTAATTATTGTTTGTTTGTTTGTTTATTATAAAAAAATGACTTACAGGAATAACCTGGAGTTATAAGAATTTTATCTATTATTATTATGATTATTGTTATTATTATTATTATTATTATTATTATTATAAGAATACGAATCAAGACTTGTTTGAATATTCAAATCTGAACTGTTCAACATTTATATGTTCTCAACATGGTTATAGCCTGCCATTTTGCATGATGTTACAACACGGCAGTCATTTGATGACTCCTTCAACCCATATTTCTTCCTCTGTAGAAAAATCAAACATTTTATGAGTAAACAATTACGATCCCTTATAATAATGCAAGGCAAGGCGTTTAACTTGTACTTGAACTGAACTGTTTAAAACTATGTAGATAAATATTGTAATGATTTCTATCGTGCTTTATTTTTGTTTCATGACACAAGAATCTCACATGATTTTCTGGAGCTCAGTAGAAGCTGTATTTCAATTAAAGATCTTGAAACAAAGATTACCAGTATTTATCTTACATTTTATTGCTCTAATTCCAAACTCTGTCACTTATTAAATAAATTCCTTTTTTTTGTTTTTTATGAAACACAATATGTGAAATCCATAAACATTAACAGGTTGTTGACTAATGATTTGATTATTAGTGATATCATGACCAACCCCTTTAATCCCTTTTTTTTTTTTCAATTTACAAACTTTCACCTGTGGGCTAAAACTATTTTATAAAACGGAAATAAAAAATCACAATGGATTCCATGTTTTAACATTCAACTTAAAAAATTACACCAAAAGAGGTGCAAAAAAAAAAAAGGAATGAACTTATTTGAATATGTATATATGTGTGTATGTGTGCGTGTGTTTATATATATATATATATTTATTTATTTATTTATTTTTATTTTTTATTTTTATTTTTTTTTCCCAGGACGTGTGATCTTTTTGTAACATAAAAAAAAATGCGTCACGCAAGGGATTTCTAAATTGCCACAAATCCCTCTTCCCTACGACGGATTTGTTGTCCCCAGTGTCACATTTATTGAAGACCAAAATATGGTGGTGGTGGTGTGTGTGTGTGTGTGTGTGTGTGTGTGTGTGTGTGTGTGTGTGTGTATATAT
>JAOVYU010000042.1:17320019-17332190 GCA_025674565.1 Synodontis membranacea
TCACTATCACAATATGTGGGTCTTCAAAAAACAGTTGCCGTAAAGTTAGAAGCACACAACTATGTAGAATGTCTTTGCATGCTGTAGCAGTGACTGTATGTAAAAAGAGATTCTTGTCTGAGGACAATCCTGCTTGTACACAAGTATTTATTGACTTTAAAAGTATATTCATAAAATGCAAGCATAGCAGATGCATTATATCCACCATGGTTTTTTTTGTTTGTTTGTTTGTTTGTTTGTTGTTGTTTTTTTACCCAAGTAACATTTCAACAGAAGTAACCCCGACTTCCACTATAACATTCAAATCTCAAACCTGTCGAAAAGTGGCCCGGTTCTCAAAAGGCACCTGGGGAGTACTGAAACTTTATAGTGTGCCAGGGTTGCTGCTGTAATGGAAAACCTGGAAAAGTTTTGGAATTTAGAAATAATTTTCCCATGCCCTGGAAAAGTTTTGGAAATGTATTTTTGTTTCCCGTTTCTTGCTTCGCTCCGTAACTCCGCTTTGCCCCGCCCACTCGCTCGCTTACTCACCACGCTAACTCCGCAAACAACCCTGGTGTGCTGAATCCAGTGAATATTTGCACAATATATTGGGGCTAATACCACAAACACTTCCAGTATCACACCATCTGTGTTGGTCTCTTTAAAAAAAAAAAAAAAGAAGAAGAAGAAAAAAATTCGAACATTAAGCAACACACGCATATCAGACTCTCTGTTCATATTCAAGCAGCATTCAAAAACACATCTAGAGCTTCTAAGAGCTTTGTGACTTTGAGAGCACAACAGAAGAACGGCAGTGAAAGCTGAACCATGTTTCATTTTGTGACGTTCTAATAGACACCTGTTGTCTCATAATGCTGCTGAGTCAGAATGGATCATGTAAACACTGTCATTAAGTTTGTACCTTTAGCCTTGTTCAGTATCTGAATCCGTTGAAAATGGCAATTGACACCACACCTGACTAACCACTAACTATAATCATTCAGTGAAAGAAGAATGTCAGTGATTTCATACTAAAAATAGTCATTCTTAACTTTTGGGAAGCTTTTTTTTTTTTTTTTTTTTTTTTTAAGGTCAAATTCTTGCAGTCATTAGCTTTTAATGTGTGTTTCTGACAGCGGCTTAAGCTGATTGTGGGTTCATGGCAAAAGAAAAGTAACTGTGGTCATATTGACACGGGGGTATCTGATTTCTTCTTTATGGGTCTAGTCTTAACCTGACCTGTCACTGAAGCGCAGGCGTGTAGTGTTTGTTTAAATAACACTTGTCTGAAGTTGGTACATCGGCTGAAATGCAGAAAAAATCTTTCTCATTTAGTGGCTCTTATAGAAGCTTTGTGTTTTCTGCTCAGCATGTTATATCTGCTTTAGTAAAGCTTTGCTAGTGTTCATTGTTTGGCAGCTGTGTATTTGCATGCTGCATGTTGTGTAGCCCACGGCAGCAGAAGGTGACTCAGTGTCCTTTTGCATACTGAGCAGATTCGACTGTTGTGTGGCTCTGAAGTGCTCTCGAAACATCTCCTTTCTCCTCAGTCTGGACACACAGGTACAGTAGCTTGCAGGCTGTTTGCTAAGGCACGTAAGATAAGGAACGGCTGGTGTAAGTCTGGCTTATTTAAACTTCAACAATTCTATACATGTTAAATAAAAAGGAGGGTTTGGTTGTAATTCCTTAATTTGAATGACTCCCTAATTTTTTAATGAAATAAAATTTTACCCAGTGGAATGGTGTAAAGACAGACCGGACAGTTATGGAAATTGTGCTTTTTGCAGCTGAAATAGATGTAGATGATATCTATGCATCTTTAAATAGCGTGATTGTTCACAAGGGGCCAGATTTGCTAAGCAGGACAAATTATCCCAAGGCTGCAGAAAAGGGGGGGGGGGGGAGCACCAGTGGGAGTGCCGATTCTGCAGGTGACCTACTGACAATGCGCAAGTAAATGAAAACAGGAGGCATTTTAATAATGACAAAGAGCAGCGTGGAGTCACAAAGAGGTACAGGATAGCATGTCTTGGCAGGTATGTTCCGATAACCTCTTCCTCTGCCCTTCCAAAATGACCATGAATTAATACCACTATCGCTTTATTTTTGTGCCTCGTTCCTGAGCCCGCAGTTGGATTTTTACAAGCTCATAAATAATATTTTGAAAAGGAAATATTAATACAAAAATCCATTCTATGCACGCACAACTCTGCACTCAGTCAACGTCTCTCAGCCTCTCTGGCAGCCATCGCAGCTACGGTAAGTTTACAATCGAGACGCTTTATTCGGCGTTTCATAATGGCTCAGTTAGCAGTACGTTGATTACAGCAAACCTTAAAAAGTTGCGTGATTGAGTAATAAAACATAATATACTCTCTATAATTATTGATAATTTTGATCATCTGACCACTTTTTTTTTCAAGCTCAGTTTTACATTAACGAGATTCGATCGAAGTGAAATTGGAACTGTTGCGGGAATTTGCGTCCACGCGATTCAGGATCAGATTTGACCATACGCACCTTTGATGAAAAAGGGCCAGTGTGGGCGTATAACACAAGTATCGAGCATTTGGAGATACCAAGGTGCGTGCGTGTGTGTGTAATGTACGTGTGCTTGCATATTTGCAAGTTGTTTTGTTTTTCTCTTCAACCGTATTCACTATCTCTTGCAGTTTTATTATTATTGATGCCTGTATAATTTCTGACTGTAAAAATACATTTTTTTTTCTTTTCTAGCTCCTTAAAATCAGTATTGGTGTCAGTCGAGCTCTTTTCCAAATACTCCCTCACTCTGCCACTCTTTTGTCAGGTTTACTAAAGGTGTGCTTTTCGCTGTATATTGACAGAGCAAAGCATCATGCTGTTATGATTACTGAATCATAAGACTGAATGCAAGCTGATGTATGTGTACACCAGGGTTCCCTTAAATTTCTGAGTAATACAGAAATTTGTGCCAAATGCTCACTTGCCAGTACTCCCCTTGTTTTGGTGTTTTTTGTGTGGTGTTTTTTTTTCCTAGCTTAAATGCAAGTTCCACAATTATTGCTTGGGAATCGATTGCTTAGGGTAATATAGTGTGGTGTTTTCCTACAGTATATGTCATATGCCTCCAAAATGGGTTCAGAGACTCCTCTAAATGTGCTTTTGTACATGGCTGTTTCCACAGCTGATAACCTCGCTTTGTTTTATTGTCGCCGGACTTCCGGTACAGCCACCCCCCCCCCCCTTGAAATTTTCTGCTGTGTTGTAAATTTATGCTGACTCAGCCTGCTACTCAGCACTAAAAGTGAGAGATGTGCCACGAGCTAGGCATCTTTGAGAATATTCTAATGGTCAGTGGTTTTGTGATGAAGCTGGTGTTATGTGTTTGGTTTTATTGTTTTGTTTTCTGTCTAATTGCTATTTTTTATTTATTTTTATTTCACTGGTTAATTATACCCATAATCTTTCCCATGTTCCAGATGATTGTTGGTCCTTTTTTTTTATCTAAGATGCCTTGGTCAGATTTTTTATTTATTTATTTTTTTGTGCTCTGTAACCACTTTGTTAGCACTACTCAAATTCTACCTTTTTAGCGTAAAATGTGGATTATTTATAAATGAATAAAAAAACATTCTAGTGCCTGGGAATAGAATAGTAACCATTCTAGGGATAGGAATAGAGAATTGGTTCCGGTTGATAACGAGTTCCAAATTGTCCAATCGATGGCTGTGCAACATGACTGAATGTATAGATTCCAGGTCCTCGATTTGTTTTATCCGTGCGGGTTTGTTTTTCTGATGGTTTACGCGTGTGTCCTGACACCACACTCTGTGTCTGAGATCAACCTCTGCGTCTACACAGCTGGAAACTTGCAACGAGTAGCAGTCATGGTGGACAGGAAGACACGGTCCAAAGCATGGCTTTTAATGCCCACCCCCACCTTATCCATCATGGAAGCCAACCTGCACTGCTCGTCTCACAAAAGTGTGTTTCAGGATGTAACCAATTTGACATGCAACCTTCACAACATCAGTCATTTTTAACCTCTGATCAAGTCAGCCATATCAATGTTGCCTGACTAGCTGCTCCTTTCTGAATAGTAAGAACTCACCAGAAGAGTGTTGGTGGTGTATTCTATACAGAAACTACGAACACCGCTTAGGGAAAAAAAATCCTGTTATGAATCCTGTCATCATCCTGCATATTTGGGTGTGTGTTAGAGAGAAAGTGGCAGAGAGAGAGAGAGAGAGTGAAAGGTGGACTAGTAATCACAGCCTGGCCTTTTGCACACAATTTGGAGAACCTGTAACACAAAACCTATTGCACACAATGTTTCTTTACAATTTAGTCAGAACACTGATATTTCCAATTTAGCTGGAAAGCTGCTTTGTAACTTCTTGCCCTGCCCAAACCCGCAGTATTTTTTATTTTTTTTGTAAGCTTAGACTGTTGCCACAGATAGCTCTGAAGCAGCCAGCGGCTCGACTTGCCCTTCTGCTCTGCCAGCAAAACCCTTTCAAGCTTACTATAATCCATTCAGATGTTATGAGG
The DNA here is from genome assembly GCA_025674565.1 of Synodontis membranacea. Taxonomy (NCBI): domain Eukaryota; kingdom Metazoa; phylum Chordata; class Actinopteri; order Siluriformes; family Mochokidae; genus Synodontis; species Synodontis membranacea. The sequence goes on from JAOVYU010000042.1 coordinate 17,324,538, forward strand.
CAGCCATTCTGGACTGTCTTAATAAATCAACTGCACTGATGCTGAAAACCTGAGTAGACCAACTTTCTCCCCTCACATTTGGAATCCATAAGGGAACTGATAAAGTATCAGACTGATGTGCAGAATCGATAATGGCCTTGGTAACAAAAAAAAGTCTTATTTTCTCTTGCTTAATGTCTAGGACCCCAAGTCGACGCAGCTACATCAGATATCCGCATTGCTTTTCTTGTCTCCGTGACCTCTGCATTGGATTTCTCATTACTGTGACATTGACGGTTACAAAACTTCTCTGAGATTATTAAATGGCATTGTAACTGTGTGAGAACTGACAAACACTACAGCCAGTTACACCATATGCCAGCAAATTAGCATCAACAAATATAAATGCAATATAAACACGTTTATTGTTTTCCAGGGTGGACTTTTCTTTTTTTTTTCTTACCTGCTCAAATGGCTTTTTTTTTTTTTTTTTTTACCGACGTCTCACATGTTCATGCTTCAGAATTTAAAAAAGTTCTCTTGTATCTTTGCATTCCTGCTCTTCTCACAAAGCTGTACTGTATTGTCCCATGACAGAGGGTACATATTTAACCATGAAAAAGGTCATTAGTTTTCTATTCATTTTCTGTACATGCATTGTGTACACACCTAGAACACTGTTAATACGCTTACCTGCAATGCCTCACAATTCTCAATCTGATTCACACTATTTGCTCTTGTGGTTAATTCAACAACCACAGAATTCCTCTGGTTGTGTTGCATAAAAGCGATTATGCTTTAGACAAGCATGCCTTACTTCTTACCATTGCTTTTTACCAGGATCTGTTCTTTATTGCTCTGTATTGTGTGTTTCTTGTATCTTATGCAGCTGCAGCTGCGCAGGCACAGGCTGAAGAACGGAGGAGCCTGGCGGGGACCAGCCCAGCACCGGTTACTGCCAGTGCAGCCAAGAGCCACCCAAAACCAGGTATCAGCCTCGATAATACTGTGACTGTACCCATGTGTTTCTCTAGCCGGGGTTATTTACATACGGCTTAAGTAAAACAGCGGTACAATACATGCAAAAAAAAAAAGTGTGTGTGTGTGAGAGAGAGAGAGAGAGAGAGAGAGAGAGACAGAAAAGCTGGGATTTTGTTCCCATTAAAAAAAATTGGAAATAAACAAGGTTTTATAATTTTTAAAAATATTTAAATCAAAGAAAGTAAATGTTCAATATCTCAAATATTGAAGATTCTGCACTATTTCTAGGTCCCTATTTAAATGTAAGCAAGTTTGTGATATTGACCGTGTTAACTGCTTGGTACAAAAGGTCAGATTTTGCTCATGTCTAATCTCTTCTATTGAGGTTCGTGTTCTGACAACACTCCAGTGGATTTGCTCTAAAATGGATCATAAGGTTTTGCACAAACTGGAGTGCAAACTGTCATTAAATCAAAAAATGGGACATAAATAGTAAAAACTACTTTTCACACAAGAATTTTTTTTTATGAAAATTGTTGTATAATTGAAAATCGCATCTCATCTTAGAAAATTCAGTGGCATGATCAAATATCTTGGCTTATGACTCAAAACTGTATCATAGCAGATTCAGCGGTATAGTCCAATATTGTAACTGAATTAAAATCATTTTGCATCCCGTGGAAGCCTGAGGCAACTTCATAATATCAGATGTCAAAAATGCTTTGGTTTTCCTAAGACACATCATATGAATAAAAATGTTGAGGTTTTTTTTTTTTTTTTTTTTTTTTTTTTTAATTCAATAAAACATAGTTATTAAGGAAAGTGAGTCAATAAAGTGGATGCAAAAATTAATGTTAGCATCAAATCAGTTTGTAACAGAGTTATAAATATTACTACTTTTAAAATCAAAATGTATCGCAATGTTTTTATATATTTGTATAAAAGGTTTTTGTTGTGATAATAGTATCATGCCGTGATTTCATATCGCTCAGCCTATGAACATTAGGAGTGCGTAACAAGTGCCGCTACATAAATGCATCTCTTACAAGTAATGCCGTTAGTGCACTTCTCTGACGGACCGTATACACAGTGTGCAAATGCCGCACGAGGTTACCCGAGCTCTTAATTGAATCTAAAATATGAGCCGTATGTACAGTACGAGCATGTGACTTGGATTATCGGTGACACCAGCGCATTCAGCTGAGTGGCTCTCTCTAAAGAAGATTGATGTTAATCGGAATGAAGAATATCTGTGTTCCCTGTAGTGATTGACGGAGCAGCACTTCGAATTGACGACAAACTCAGAGTAGCCAAAGAGAGGAGAGAAGAGCAAGAAAAGCAGCAAGGTCACACACCAAGTCCTTTTCTGTTACACGTCTTAGAAGCAGCATATGTTGTAATAGTTAGAAACACTAGACAGGATTGTGTTAACAAATGCACATGTTCTGTGTGATCGATGCAGCGGTGCGTGGGTCTCAGATTCTAGAGCGGGAGCGTAAGGCCAAGCTTCAGGTAGAGAAACAGATGGAGGAGAGACAAAGGAAGCTGGAGGAGCAGCGCAGGAAAGAGGAGCAGAGAAGATCTGCCGTGGAGGAGAAGAGGAAACAAAAGCAGGAGGAGGAGAAGGTAAGCTTGTTCCTTCTGTTTCTAGCTTCCGGGCATAGTGCAAGCATCTAAAGCTCACAATTTGGCATTGTGTGTACTTGTCAAAGAATCAACAGCGTCTGCCATACATTGTCTTTTAACCCCCAGGTAAGGAAGCAATGCATTACAGTAGCATGGAGAACCAGGTTAAACACAAATGCTCTTTGTTTACTTCCTTTTTGTTTTCAGAAGAAACTCTTAGCTAGGAGCTATTAATGCCACTTGGAAAAACTCTTATAGTGCTTCTCGATAAAAGCTAAAAAAGCTCTATGCATATTTCAGCTCAAATGGTTCTCGGGTAAAAAGGGGGGTATGGCGAGGTTTGCCTGGCAGTGCTAATAGCCCCGGTCCTTGTTCTATCTGAGATCCTTAGTATTATACGTTATACAGTGTAATGTTTTGCCGTATAGGTGCACTATGAGGCAGTGATGCGGCGCACTTTGGAGCGCAGTCAGAGAGTGGAGCAACGGCAGAAGAGATGGTCCTGGAGTGGTCCACCTGACTCAGACAACAGAAATAGTATGAGTACAAAAGCAGACATTTTTCAAATTTCTTTTAGCAGCTTCCATTTTTCTACTTCTTAAGATATTTTTATAGACATTAAAGGATTTATATATGCACTAGATCATAGTCTCTAGACACATCCCATACATAACACAAATATAATAAAAATAATATTTTGCAAAGTTTTGTGCAAATGTCTGTTAATTTACACATGTATAGTGTCAAATGACTTGCTTTGGTATATTGTTGTTGGTTTTTTTTGAAAGATCATATGACGTTATGCAAACTGTGTCACTGCTGGTGCAGGCAGTGAAACACTTGCAAGTCAATATTGGTTTAAATATTGCATCTATAATGGTGAAACTGCCTGGTTGAATGTTTGTCTTTTTTTTTTTTTTTTTAATCCCCAATGTTGGTTTACATTGGCTTGCGTATGGTTGCTAGAGAACAGGCAACTCCCTACTGATCTCAGCTGTGTTTTTCAACTCTCCCTTGTTGCGGAGAAAGTGTATGCATCTCCTTTAGCGATGTGTCTATCCATGCCCCTCCCACAGGTGAGAGTGACAGTGGCCCCTCCTCCCCAGTCACTATAGTAATCTCCCCAGCCTCTCCGGTCTCCAAGCCTCCCAGAAGCCACACCACACCACAAGGTGGTCAATGCTTGCTTGCTTGCCCCTAGTGGCCCAGTTTGGCACGAACTGGCTATATACCCTCTTTCTTTCTCACTCATGCATTCACCTCTGACTCGCTCTTTATGCCTTGTACTCACAAAAAGGAAGTGGTGCTTCCTTTTATCTCACTCGCTCTTTTTTTTCCCCTGGCTTTATTGTATTCACTGAAATGGGGAATCCACAAAGTCACATTTTGTATATGCACATAAACAGCTATGAATGTTTCTGCTCTCTATGATGAGTATTTCGTTGACAGCTAACTGTCTGCTAGATTGGAATGCTAGCTTGGCATGTAACTTTCTCACTATTAAAATGATGCATCTTTCTGAAACTTTCTGATTGTATTGTATGTGCTGTTTTTTTTTTTTTTTTGTCAGAGTATTTGTGATTTAAGGACATACCTAGATAGATTTATAACAGTCACTGTGAATACAAAAATCTTAATTAGTATGAGAACTCTAAAATCCTGTATTTGCTTCCATTTGTATCAATCATAAAAGACTTTTAGCTATACTAAATGTTATATTTTTAGAATCCATCCTAACCTAGACCGTTCACACCTGTAAGATCCTGTATTGTATTTATTCCCTTAATTTTTCTACCCTGGTCTGTATGTTGGCCCTATAGACAAGCGTTCTTCCTCTACTACAAACCTCAAACAGAGTGCCGACTCTGCCATCAGCAAGCGCCTCTCCTCTTCCTCCGCCACCCTCCTCAACTCTCCTGACAAAAGTAAGTTTTCCCTTGCTCATGTTCCTCACACACCTCGCCAACCCCCCTGTCACTGTGTTTACCTCCTCTCTCCCTTCACGCAGGATGTCTGCAGTTTTCAGTGTTATTCAGGGGCAACAAGACATGGCTGGTAACTCTTTGCAAATGCCATTCTTGCATGTCTCTAAATCAGAACTTGTTCTCTGATTTATCTACCCTGTTAATGTGATCTGACTGGAAAATAATCACCAGGGAAGGGCATTTATGTCTTTTGATTCACGTTGGCTCTCTTGATAATCTTACCTTGTAGGGTTGTTTTATGTGAAAAAATTTGTCAAGTGATTTGAATAGGATATCAATGCTATTTTTAGCTTCACCACAACAGAAAGGCTGCACTAATGATACCTGTGGTAGTACTGTTTTCTTTCTACAGCTTTGTTTCCTCTAGAGGAATCATTCAGTAGTGACTCAGCTGATTTCAAACCTAGCGCTACTTGTATTGGATCCATTTTGATTTGCTTCCCTTAAGAACACCAAACACTTTCTATCATGGTATGGGTACCAGAATGTGGTGCCTGAAATCATATTACATGTGCATCATAATATTTATTTGTGTTGATTCATTTGGGAGGAAAAAGGTGACCTTTCTGTTCAGAATATACTGCTCCTACAAGTGTCTTAATTTATTTTATTATTTTTTTATTTTAAACATTCAGTGCTACTGTTGCATGCAGATCAGAGAAACACACAGTTTCTAGGCATAGACAATAAAGAGCTCTTATATAAAGAGGTATTATACAAGTTCATTCCACTGTAAATGGCTTTACTAGGCTAATAAAAATGTATGAAGTCTTGTACCAAATAAGGTAGTGAAAAACTATACTGTCACTAAGGAATAAACAAATATGGGCTCTTGGATAAACCTTCAAAGCTGAGACATCATAAAGCAATTGCCCCTTTATTAAATCTCTGTTTTAGGTTGTGAGATCTCTTTGTCTTGTAGGTGTAAAGCGGAGGAGTTCATCTTTGAACCGGTTGCCTAGCAATGTCCCTCGGGTTTCTAAGGAAGCGCATAAGCAGCCTCAGGTGGAAAAGACAGGTGCAGATTTTCCCCTCTTCCCTTCTCCAATTTTTGCAGAAGCTGAATAAGAGTCAGAAGGATATTTAGAGATTTGCATAAATTTAAGCTGGTCAGCCATTCAATAAATAAGTACATAAATAAATAAATAAATAACAACCACCAAACAAGCCGTGGTAATTTATACATTTTTATTTATATAGCTCTGTTACAGAGACCAGCTGTATTAACTGACCGATTATAATTTCTTTTTGTGACTGATTACATGTTTAAGCATGTGATTCACTTCACTCACACTGACGCTGTAACTATAGAGAACTGCTCATTCAAAATTCCACCACCTGCTGCACTGCACGAGGTGCGATCTGACTTGAGGGTAAAACAGTTTTTTGCTAAGCAGATTGTTGCCTGTACATGCTAAATAATCTCCTCTTAATCAACAACGGGCAAGACTGTGGAAACACTGATGAAAGTGAGCAAAACATCCAGCTAACCTGATATGTATCAAGAGAAAATAAAGACCCTTATACTAATGTTGGAATTTTCTAGAAGGAAATCAGTAGCCAAAATGTTGGCCAACAGCTTTTTCAAGGTTGCAAACACAATCATCATCATCATCATGTACTTCTTTGTTTCCCTTAACTAGTTGACCATAAAGTTATTACATTGTTAAGTGGTGCATGTTTTAGCCTTGTCAAACAGATTTCCAGAAAACCCTAACGTGGGACCAAACAGCAAACTGGAGCTGTTATGTGCCTGGTGGGGTAGCTAATTAATTTGTCATTTGTAAACCCGTAGGAAAGGTGGGGCTTGTGTGGTTTTTTTTTTTTAAAGGCCATATTATTGTCTGAAAGGGCTTTCTGTGCAGCATAACCACAGAGCCTTCTGCATTCTTTTTAGTACAAAGATGTTCAGTGCAAAGCACAAGAGACTGAACAGTACTAAACAGACTTCTATCGTCAAACAGAAAACAAGCCAGTTGATAAAAGATGGTTCAGTGCAGTATCTTGCTATAACCTGTTAGTCTTATTCAAATCTACTTTATAGTAACGACAGTGTTTACAATCCTGGATTTTTTTTTGTTAAATCACTGACTTCAATTTAGCATTGCTGAATTCTTCCTTTAGATAAAAACTAAAAGAAATATTATTCAAATACTCAGAAGAACTAGACTGCATTCCTTACCAGCCTTTAACTCTGTCGGTGGTGATTGTCTTTAGACCCTGTCCTGAAGAAACGGAGCTCCTCCCTTTCCCGTGTGGGCAATAGAGCTCCTCCCACTGGCAAACCAGAGAAACTTGCAACCTTTGAATCAGGTGTTTTGTCTAATCGTGAGCATTTTATATTATGCTTCCGTGTGCATCTCCTTAATAACAAACACGCAAATGCTGTATTGAGCTGCCTGCTCTGCTTCTGTGATAACCTACTATTGTCGCACGATGTTATACTAACCACGTGATAACCTCTTATTGCAGCATGATGTTTAACTCCCCAAGTTGAGCTAACAAGATGGTTATAATTCTCTGAGTGAGACAATTTTTAAAGATTGTTTCTTGGTGTACGTTTGAAGTCTTTTTCTCTCTCGTGCATCACTTCTTGTACCAGGAAATAACAATGTCTTTTCTCATGATGCAAATTTTCCCACAATGCTGTTTTACCAGGCTAATGAATGCTGCTGTTTTGTGCTTCCCAGTGTTTGCTGTGCATGCTGAGGTCATAACTGCTCTTGATATTTCTCTCCCTGAGCTGTTGCCCTAGAATGGCATCTTTGTCTACTAACGTAATGTTTGTATATAATTACAACATTGTTTTCTTTTACAGAACGTACTTGTATATGAGTGTGTGTCAGTGAGTGTGTACCAATGAAATCCTCTTAAAGTGTCTCTCTCCTACAGCCACACTATCAGTTGATCACTAAGGACCTGCATCCCTTTGACAACTGAACTGTGCCTTCGCTACACTGTGCCAAACAACCCAGACCATTCATATACCGTTCTGCTCAATTTAGCTTATTTTCTGTGTCCTTAAAGATGATGAAGCTTTGCCAAATTTCACCAAGCTTAATTACAGAGCATGTGCATATAT
>JAOVYU010000042.1:17332290-17345035 GCA_025674565.1 Synodontis membranacea
CGATCTATATATATACACATACACACACACACACACATATACATATACACACTAGACTAACAGGGGAGTTATACAATAGAGACGAGATGAGTTCAGAGCTTTACAGCTCAGTTTTCATTTATCAGGATCAATGCATCTGCCAAATGGATAAATGTAAATGTTAGGCTTATAGAAGCTTACATTTGATTGTCCACATGTTATCCGGCATAGTCAAGAAATCTAATGTAACAGATTAGATTAACACATTTCCCGTATGTCTGGCTCTTAAAGAGCTCTTGGTCAGTTTCATTGGATTTCTACCCTGAAGGCTGGATCTGCATGTACTTTTGCTTTCACCTCCTGTCATATCTAATGTTCCACTGTTACCTGACATGACTCCAGTCAGCACCACCTGGTGACTTGCGCACAGTAATCATTGGTGTCCTGTTTTCATCTCTTTATTTTACTTTTTCAAAATGTATTAGCAATCCCTGTGTCACTCACCCTTCCCACACCACTGTGCTTGTCCTTCAACATTTTTTATCTCTTGTTTTCTGTTGTTTATTTTATTGTTTTTCGATACTGCGTGTACGTGTGTAGCCCATCGCCCGTTGGCCAGTCCAATGGACAGCAGTGTCCTCAGTCGTCTCCTCACCCCCACCCAGGCCTCTCTAGCTAGGAGCAAGAGTGCGGCAGCCCTTTCAGCCCATGGAGCAGATGAGACAGGTAACCTAGAGAAAATCTAGAGAGAGTGAAGGTGACCTATTTATGTACAGACTGATGGCTGTAGTGTTGGTGGTGATTTATGTGTCCTGTGGAGCATGGCAATGTGCAGTGATCAAGCATGCTTGAATACTACCACATACGCAGTCATGTCTATGAAAGTCATTCAGGTTATTGAGATCTATAATATTCGTTAATCAATGCAGCTTGATTTGAGTTGTAAAAGCGAATCTATAAGTCTGTATGCTGAGTCTGAATCAGGAAATATACATTTTGCGCTAATTAAACAAACCTAAAACCTTGTAATACACTTTCATTCATTGGTCAGAACTATGCCGTCAGGTGAAGCTAAATAAATCTTTGCCAAGTTTGTGCATTAATCCAAAAATCAACTTAGCTTGGAGAGCAGAGTGCTGAATGTAAATAGCTACTGTAAAAACATTTTGTGTATTATATCCAGGTGTATTTTGTACATAGACCCAGATTTCAGCACCAGGTTTGATTCAGATTCCGTTCAAACAAAGTAAAAGCTGCATATGTGAAAGCACCCTAATTTTTGCCTTTCACCTGAGCGTTGAAGAGACGTTAAGTCTAATGGTTTACTCTTTCTCATCTTCATTCTTAGAATCAATTTGGTAGATAGAGACTGAAATGAATGTAGAGTGTGCCTGGGTTAGCTCTTTCCCCTTAATTGAATAACATAAATAGGATTTGAAGGAAGTGTCACTGGCCCTTGAAATAGACACGAGTGTGATATGAATCAGCATCAGCTTATGGATAAATCAATTATATGTTTATCTCAGTTCATAACAGTGTTGATTATCTCAAATGAGGATTAACGTCCTCTCAGTTCACCAGTGTTGGACCAAATCCACCTGGCTACTGCAGGAGTAGTAAAAGGAAATAACCCTTCGCAAAATTAATGCTGCGATGTCCTGGCTACTATCAGCAGTCCCAAGTTTGTGACTAAAACGTACATACGTACATGAATACATACATTCATGTGCAAGTATTTGTTCATGTATTTGTGTGTGTATATGTGTACATATATACATACAATCACTGTCTGCTTTAATACTGACAGTCTTAGTGAAACAAAACCTTTGTGTGTATGCTTGAGTGTGTTTTTTGGTGCTTGGCTATTGACACTGTTCACCATTCTAAGCTTGAGGATATGCCATGGTGCATCAGGTGTTCAGTGTGTGTTCTGCTTAAGAGCTGCTTGTCACGTGTGATTGTGTCAGGGTGCGAGTGCATCTGTCCCCAAACATCTCTCTGTGAGCGAGTGCGTGAGCGAGTGCGTGAGCGTCTGTCTCTCTGTCTTTCACAAATCTCCCTCCAGCCTCGCTCTCCCAAGCCAATCATTGCTTGCTCCTGAATCAGTGGTGAAATCTGCTCCATCAGTCAGTATAGATCTAACTCATAGCAAACTGTTTTGTGTTCTTATCATCCCCATCCTCTCCTCTGTTTCCTTTTACCTGCTCCTGCTTATGCTTCACCCACTGGCCTGCTTCTGGTCCTTTTCCCCGGCTCAACCCGTCCCGTGTTCGGCTGACCATGTCCTTTATCAGAGTCTCACCTGTGTCCTCGATCAGTGTCGTCTACGCCGCTGCAGCCCTCCCCCCGTGGCCCCCTGCGGAGTCGCAGCACCGACCGCCAAAAAAATGCCCCCAGCTCTACCTCTGCCTCTTCTGACTCCATCTCCAGCATGGCTCAGGTGAGCTGAATCAAGGGTCTTGTTTTTTTTTTTTTTTATTTATTTATTTTTTTTGCATCCAAAGTAATATGTCTAGTATTACTATTTTAGCTTCACTATTTTTTCTAATGATGCTTAAAGACATTTCATTGGTGGTTGTATGGGAAGGATTAAGTGCAAGCTCAAGACTAAAGGTTACCATGTATGTCAGGCAATGATAAAATAATGAAGGGATTAAATCTGTTGGGGTTATCCCTGTCTTTCTCTGCCTGCAATAAAATAATATGAAATAGTATACTTATATTGGTGTAGCAGTTTCTATAAGCTTGCATCCATTTTGATTTGCTTTGCAAAGCAGACGTGTCATTTGTTTCTGATGCCAATCAGCAAACTGCCCTTTAACTCAAGCTGTATCTGATAAAAGCTGAAGCGTGCTCTGACAGGCAGAGGAAATAGAATTCTGACACTCACTTTCTGAGCTGCTGATGAATTGTGAGAATCAAACTGTTAGTATTTTTTAATCTAATTAAAAAAATAAGTTAATCGAATAATAAAGCTTTTATTTAAACCATTAACCAAATTAAGCTATGTCAGTTGCTAGAAAAAAATGATATTGTGCGATGTTCTGTGGCGTTGCCTGACAAGATCTCACTAAATGACACACTGGGCCATTGTCCGAGCTTTAGTCTGAGTGCTATCAGCGCACAAAACAGGAATCATTAGTTGAATGCAAAGCAGGGCAGGTCACCTTGGGTCCTCTAAGGTTTAAGTTTTCTAGTCTTGTTTTCTAAAATATAGTATATTTCTTGCAGTATGAACCATGGTAATGAAATCATTTCTCAGAATTTCTCTCTGAATGTTTAAAATGCTGATGTTCAGAAGATTCAATTATTATGTCAGTAAAAATTTTAAATTTGATATTTTAATATGAGCCATAGTGTACTGTACTGTTTTATTCTCCTACAAAACACCAAGAAGCGTCTCCTAAAAGAGACCCTTTTGACAACATTCACAAAAGTATTAGACACTTTGCAAGGTCTTCAGAAATGGCTGCTTCATTAATTCAGCCTGGCAAACCATTAATGTGCTGTACTTCCCACTTCATTAATATATTATTGGCACGTATCCACTGCAGACCATAGATATAAGAATATTTAATTACTATTTTCACTTTGTTTTAAGGTACACGTATGTTCTTAGGTCATCGTTTCCACACACACACTACATTTAATACAGAAGTACATTTTAACCTAATAAATCTTTGTTTTTGTGAGAAATCATGACATGATTTTAGTTATACAAACACCCCCTTCCTTTGTCCCACTGCCATTTGAGTCACCTTACTTTGATTCTGGCAACTGTGACCTGTGTAATATAAATAGATGGGCATCAGAGGTCTAGTACATTCACCTTGACATTGTCAGCTGCTGTTGCAGTAACAAACTGGCCTGTTGGATATGTTACTAATGCAAAATAAACCATCAGTTCAACCATTGTTTCCGTTTTTGTTGATCCATTGTATAGAAAAAAATAAATGAGTGACTTCCTATACTGGACTTAAACTAAAAGCGATATTTTATTATTATTATTTTTTTTTTTAGTAGGCGTTTTAGTAGTTTTGGGTGAAACTACTGTCTATCTCGTACTGATCTGTCTATTTCTTGTCATCCATTGTGCATTCAGAAAGCTGAAAAGGACAAGTCCTTCACTTCAACAGCAGCAAAACGTCCTCCTTCCCCTTCTCCTGTTTCCAACCGCCATCGATCTCCCTCCCCAAGCCCTGTCGGTGGCCCCAGGAGAGCACCATCACCTGGAGCAGCCAAGTGAGAGCCATATATCACATCCTCTCACTCATCTCGCTCTCCCTTTCCATTAAATTTATCCTAAAATAAATCTTCATGTTGTCTAACCATGTGTATCTCTTCCAGGCAAAGCCCTGGTTATCGGCCACCCTCACCTGGTGGAGTGAAGCAGAGGCCTCCATCCCCTCAGCCCGCTTCCAAAGCTCCTCCTGTCCAGAAACCTGCCCTCACCCCAACTGGCCCTCCTGTCCTGAGGAAGAGAGAGTCCAAACCCAAAGACGCATCTCCAATGACTGCTCTAACATCACAACCTCAAGATACAGGCACTGCCAGCCCAACCACCAGCACCAAGCCCAAAGATGGTGAGAGCTACCTGTTTACTTTAAACAGTATAGGATACATTGCTGTGCTAACCAGAGTAAATCTCACGGTTCCTGAAAGCTGCAGATTGATTTTTTCCTTGCTTAAGCACACAAGTCAGCTAAACTGGAAAATACCAATCCTTTATGTGCTGAGTCATGTCAGTTGTGAGAAACTATAACCTATATTATATAACCTATATACTATAACCTTGTGTAGTGGTATAATGAAGGTTAGGTTTTTATATCTTGAATAGTAAGTGTAAGAGATCAAGTTAAACATGGTAACCACAAACCAGGTAACAATTGTAGAATTAAAAAATGGCCTTCACAGTCTGTAGGGTGTGTTTACAGAAGAAACTTAGAAAAGGAAGCAGCAGTGTATGTTTATTTCCAGTAAAATACCTTTTGCCTTTGCCAAATTTACTTTTAGGTTTTTATTTGAATATTGTAGGATTTTTAATAACAGATCTAAACGTAGAGAAAAGATGCACATTTTGTAAGTTAAAGAAAAAAATTTGCTATCATTTATAACTCTGCAAGGGCACGCAATTTTTTTATGCCCTGGGCAGGTTTTGTTTGACAATCCTGAGCTAGAGTATAGAAATACAATTTCCAGTGGCATTGTGACACTGTTTTGAGAATTCCCATTAAATATGTATTTCTGCTGATAGATTGAGCAGTATAAAAAAATTTTATTTAATTGAGCAAGCAAAATAATTACACAAGTCTTTGATACAGCCATGCTGTGTGAACATGATGCATGAACAACAGTTCTGTGTTCTGCTTCTGTTTTTGCAAATCAGGAAACTTGTGCAATCATCATGCTTAGATTTTCACTACAGTGTCTGCCAACATACCTGCAGGTGCTGCTAATGTATACAGTAAGGCACGGGGTCACGTTTAAAAGGCCAGAATGTACAGACAGTTTCATAAGAATTCATTGTGACCTTCTAATTTTTATAAAATGAACGTAGGTCAAATAAACATTTAAATGAGCAGACCTCTATGGATAAACAGTGCTTATGTATTTTACGTTTGGACAGGTGCGTATTAGGTACAATTTGCCCGTCAGCCTCTACTTTGGTTTTGCACAAATACCTTGCATGCATCTTCTAATAAATCTGTATACTGTATAATCAGCACCCATGTGCACTGTTTTACTGCGCCCTCTTCTGGAGCCATTAGTCCGGATTAGGCTGCTGTTTCACTTCAGGCTGCTTTCTTGCCTGTTTTGTCATGTGTTTTAAAGCCTTATCTCTTACTGGCCAAGCATCTGCACATTGTATTTGATTGTTTGTTAAAGGAAATGATTGACATTATGACTCTTCCAGATCCTAGTCTGAAAACCACAGCTGGCACTAACTCGGCTGCTGAAGCTGCTAAGATCCTGGCAGAGAACAGGCGTCTGGCTCGTGAGCAAAAAGAGAGAGAGGAACAACTCAGAATACAGAGAGAGGAAGAGGAGAGGTGAGCAGACACTTTTTTTTTTTTCCTTAAATAAAGAGGCCACTATGGACATTGGATACACCTCATGAGTAACATTAAGCAACCTTCTATACCGTGTGCACGGCTTGTGACTGTTTCGTTAATTAGTGACTCCAGATGGAATAAAGTAACAGTTTACTTTGTTTTTATCAAGAAAGCTATTGACCATGGGCACAATAATTTTAATGGAACATAGTGTGGGCAGGTGAAGCTGGGCCACCTCTAATTACATCACAGTTCACTTGACATGAGTATAATGTTGCTATAATAATATAAGTAATACAGTATAGTATCATGTATTCCTCTATATTTTTAATAGAAAGTAACTTATACTGATGTTGTTTTCAGTTTCAGTCAGTCCATCTGAAAATTATTGATACTTTTTTTTCTATTTTAATGAGCACCAGAAATATGTGACTTAATTCATTTGCTACTGATATACAGTAGGCTGCTTGCTCCCCATTTGGGAGCATCCAGACTGAACACAAATTTGAAAGTGCAATTGATGATAAATAAGTGAGCGAACCACAATTTCTTTTTTTTCTTTCCTGATTAAAAAAAAAAAAATCATAAAATAACATTTCTATGCATCATTTAGAAAATGTTCTTTATATTTCCTCTTGAATAAAATCTCTTGATAAGTTTGCAGCATCATACAAGAATGGTAGCTTATGTTCTAAAGAGCTAAACAGTTTTCCATTATTGCAGGCTAAGAAAAGAGGAGGAAAAGAGGCTGGCTGAGGAGGAGAGAGTGAGACGTTTGGAGGAGGAAATGGTTCGAGCGGAGGAGAAAAAGAGGGAAGAGGAGGAGCAGGCTCTTAAGGCAGAAGAGGAGAGAGAGAGACTGGAGCTGGAGGAACAACAGAAACGAGCTAAATTACAGAAAGAGGCAAGATATCATACACATCATTCATGTACAGTGCATCCGGAAAGTATTCACAGCACTCCACTTTTTCCACAATATCCTATGTTACAGCCTTATTTCCAAATAGATTAAATTCATCTTTTGCCTCAAAATTCTACACACACTACCCCGTAATGACAAAATGAAACAAGTTTGATTGTCAAGTTTGACATGATTTGGAAAGGCACACATCGTTCTAAAAAAGGTCCCATAGTTGATAGTGCATGTCAGAGAACAAACCAAGCCATGAAGTCCAAGGAATTGTCTGTAGACCTCCGAGACAGGATTGTTTCGAGGCACAGATCTGAGGACGGCTAGAGAAAAATTGCTGCAGCATTGAAGATCCTAATGAGCACGGTGGCCTCCATCATCCATAAATGGAAGTTTGGATCCACCAGAACTCTTCCTAAAGCTGGCCTTCTGTCCACTCTGAGCGATCGGGGTAGAAGGGCCTTAGTCAGGGAGGTTACCCAGAACCAGGTGGTCACTCTGACAGAGCTCCAGCATTGCTCTGTGGCAATCCAGAAGGACAACTATTTCTGCAGCACTCCACCAATCGAGTGGCCAGAATTCACTCTGAACTCACTCCTCAGTAAAAGGCACATGACAGCCTGCCTGGAGTTTGCCAAAAGGCACCTGAAAAACATTCTCCAGTCTGATGAAACAAAGATGGAACTCTTTGGTCTGAATGACAAGTGTTATGTCTGGAGGAAACTAGGCACTTGTTATCACCTGGCTAATACCATCCCTACAGTGAAGCATGGTGGTGGCAGCATCGTGCTGTGGGGCATGATTTTCAGCAGCAGGAACTGGGAGACAAGTCAGGGTCGAGAAAAAGATGAATACAGCAACATACGGAGACATCCCTGATGATAATTGATCCTTGATGAGGCTGTAATTGCTGTCAAAGGTGCTTCAACAAAGTATTGAGCAAATGCTGTGAATACTTATGTAAATGTTTTTTTGTTTTGTTTTGCTTTTAATAAATTTGCAAAAGTTTCAAGCAAACTTGTTTCACTTTACTTGGTATTGTGTGTAGAATTTTGAGGTAAAAGATGAATTTAATCTATTTGGGAATAAAGCTGTAACATTGGATACTGTGGAAAAAGTGGAGCACTGTGAATACCTTCCGGATGTACTGTAGCTGAGCTGAGACTGATGGGACTAATCACTGATTGAGTGAGTGAATTTTTTGTCCAATTACAGCGGGAGGAGGCAGAGGCAAAGGCTCAGGAGGAGGCAGAGAAGCAACGACAGGAGAGAGAGCGCATCATGCAGCAGAACCAGCAAGAGCGCATGGAGAGGAAGAAGGTGAACACCATCATGACACTTATTTCAAACATGCACTCTGCCCGCATTTCAGTGTTTAGGTGATTATAGTTCATTCTGTAGATCAAGGTTGTTGTGTTACACAAATCAAATTAGTAGCAGTAAATTGAAAAAAAGTGAAAAAATATACAACTGATCAAAATTCGTCTCTTCCATTATTGCACAAAACTATTAAAGTGGTGCATGATTGTGGCCTTTCTGAGCAAACCTTATTATTATTATTTTCTAAAATAATACAAAGATTTAGTCTTCAAAGTAATTGCTGTTAGATTCTATGACTTCTCTGCCATTTATCTGGCAAAGAATGAAGAAGAATGAATAATGTAGTAAACTTATTTCTCATTTCCGTTAACAATATTCCACAGAGGACTTTTCTTTTGATCACGCGCAAGCAGTAAAAAGCAGTTGTTAAGCCGTTGAGCGATACTTTCAAACAACTTTTCAGTCATACTTTCAAACATGCTCCTCTTTAAATAATTAAATCATCCTCAAGCCCTATAGTGTGAAATGAAATATTCTGAAGCAATATAAAGGCTCTCTACATGTGCAGGGGCAGAAGTGGAGATTAGATTAATGTTTATGCTTCTCGATGTCATCTTCCTCTTTGTAATGTGGGTTTTCTCCTCTTCCATTAATATTATTATTAAGTTTAATTTTCCATTAATATTATCATTTAGTTTAATTTTAATGCTTATTAGAAAAATGCATATCCCTTACAAGTGTGCATATTTTTAAACATGATTCAAATTAATTTGCGTTTTCATGTACAGTAGTGATTGCCATATTTAAAATGCACATGCAAAGTTCATTTGACATTTCTAAACAGATCTAAACAGCAATCCCTCCATTTGATTTATTTTTTCATCTTCATTTTTCTCATCCTGCAAGCTTGTTTACATTTGCTAATTATTTAGTAGCAGTCTCACCACTTTTGCCTTGCTAGTTTCTTACCGGTTGAGAAAACAGTTCATGCTACAGAATTGGTACATTGACCATTTTAGGGGGGCAGTGTCTGGTTCAGGCTTTCCTTGCATTGACAGTGACGTAGTTCCAAATGACCCTGATTAAGAGACAAGTCTGACTTTGGGGTACACTTTTGGTGACCAACTTTTTCCAAACTCAGGATCACATCATGTCTCCCTCTCTGTCCCAAAAGATTTTTTATTTGGAAAGAGGAAAAAAACACTGCAGTTTAGAAAAGGCGTTCTTCACTGAGTGAGTGGTTTCTGTCTTATTCAAGATTTGAGGAGGCTGAACTGGTTCCTAATGCGCTACCATCACCATCACTGGATTTGTTAACTTCCCTCTCCCAAGCCACCTTCACCAGCTCTTCCAGGGGGATACCGTTTCCAAGTCAGTATATCTTGTGTCTGCCCCTGGGCCTCCTCCCAATAGGCCATGCATGACACACTGCCACTTTGAGGTGTCAGGGAGGAGCCAGATGCCCTAATGACCTCAATTCGGCCTTTTCACTCTGCAGTGGAAACTTATTTATGCTGTTTGTGTCCACAATCTTGTTCTTTCAGTCACTACCTAGTGTTTGTGGCCTCCCATCACATTCCTTCCAGTCAAACCCTTCATGTTTCACTAGTCAACAGTGAAATGTTTTCAATAGTCAAGAGCCTGTTTTCTGACTTAAAGTTGCAGTGAAAGAGCATGAAATTCATGGAGGGAAAGAACAGACATTTCAGTTAGATATGTAGATATACAGTAAACCCTCATTTATCGCGGATAATCCGTTCCAGACTCTACAGTGATAAGTAAATTTCCACGAAGTAGTATTTCCGCGTAGTTAGAGCATAGAAAACCTGTTTACAACCTTCTAAATACGGTTTTTAACATTATTAGAGCCCTCTAGACATGAAATATTTTTTCATGTCTAGAGGGCATATCACCCATTTTTTGGAAAAAAGTTATTAAAAAATAAAAAAAATTGACTCAAGACAACCGAGTGCAACCCGCATTTTCACTGTCTCTATCAACTTTTTAATTAATATACTGTATTTGAAAAAAAACATAGAGTGAAGCCACGAGTTTTTTGTACAGCTGACTTCTCTGTTCTACACCATGGAGCAAGTCAGTTAGGACAAATCCAACCTCCATGCACATATGGTGCACAGTCTCATGATGAACTTGGAAAAAAAAAAATCTACCAAAGCAGGCACAGTCCTTTGGCATGAAGCTAGGATTCATTTTGTATGCTAGCCACCCTGTCACCCCAGGATGTGGCAGACATTATCACGTTTGCCAGTCTGGAAGGGCACTGTATGTGGTAGCTCTTGGCGAGGATGCCAGGATTTTTAAGCGCAGCAGCAACAGTAGTTCATTTGGGTCTGTTAGAATTAATGAACTTTCAGAAATGGGTTATCATCCTCTGGCTAAACTCCAAATACCAGCTTTAATGCAGAAGAAACTTGAACATGACAAGAAGGAATAATGTCAACAGAAGATCTTCACAAGGATTGTTAAATATATGTGTGTGATGAAAACATGGGTCACTGTGTGATTTTGCTGGATCTGGTCACAAATGTGTAAATGAATCATTCTCATCAGACGGCCTAAAGCATTTGAGATATTTTTCCATTGTTCATAAAGGATTATATGTACATTTTTATCATTTAGTCACATAGATTTTTTTAATTTAAAATGTTTTATGTTTTTGTTTGCTTTTTAGAGAATCGAGGAAATTATGAAGAGAACCAGAAAACTGGACCAAAATGATTTCAAGGCAAGTCAGCTTATGTTTTTCTAAATATATATTGCTTAGGTTCTGGGCTGTTGTAGGTTTTGGAGTGACTGTAGCAGGGTCACTCTGTTTTACAGGGTAATGATGAGAGTGGCATTCCAGATGAGAATGGTGATGAGCTTATGGACCATCTAAACTGTGAAACAAAGGGCAAGTGTTTATACACTTAATTTGCATGAATGTGGTATGAATTACATGGACTTTGTCTACTTTTTTTGTGTTCACACTTTCCTGATCTTCTTGATTTCAGAGGACCAATATGCGCTAACAGAGCAAAACGCTGAGGTTGTCGGCCAGACCGACATGAACGAGGAAGGCATGCCTTCAGAAGAAGGCCACCTGGAATTAGAACAGACCAAAGTGGATGACAAAGAAAACAACAATGGGCTTAGTGCAGCACAGCCCACAGGCATCAGGTACAGAAAACATGTGTCCCTTACCTGAGAGACATCTAGTGATCTAATCACCCAATTAGCATAGTTTTACGACTTGCAGATTACCTTTCATCTTATACCCTGTTTATGCCTGGTCATTTAACGTGCATTTACACTAGTCATACGTATCCAGTTAGTCATTTTAATGCCTGATTTCTGAATTGCCTGTTACATATAAAAATGACGTCTGATACTTAACCGCCATCTTCCTGTGTTCCATGTTTCCAGTTGTCTTAAGCAAAAACTGGTTTGCATAATTACGATTATATGTGCTGTCTCTAACTTCCTAAAGGCAACAGCACTAAAGGCAGAAGTGCCATTTACATTTATAAACTTGGCAGACCCTTTTATAAAGTTAACATTGCAACTGTAACTTAATAATTACTGGGGTGACTGTTTCTGGAGTTACTTTATCAAGATATATATTTAGTGAAGGCCTGTGCTGGTACCAGATTCATCATATTCAGGAAAACAACCGTGGTAAACCGGTTGGGGATGGTTGCTGCGGACTTCAACGTGGCTAGTAGCAAATGTCCTAATGGAGCAAGCTATGTATATTTGTGGGGGTAATTTAAAACTCTGTAAAAATTTAACACAGATTCAATGTGTCTCTATATTGTAGAGAGTGCAGTTCAGCATTGCAAGGCCCCACAGTTTGTGTGATGTGTAAAGATTAACTTGAGCTTTAAGAAATGACATTGTTTAGTTTTTGTGGTTGTTCAAATATTCAGTTTGTGCATTCTTTCGATTGCTGGGTTACTTGTACTTGCATCCATTATGCTACTTGAAAACGTAGGATGCTTGTGTATAGGCTAGAAATGATATGTGCCTACTGCAACAGCACACTGTTTCCTGCTCCTTGATGCATGATAATTCCAGCTTTATTAAACTGTACGACACCAACAGTGTTCCATATAATTCTCCAAAATATGACAGTGTTGGAATGCTTCAGAGGTAGCTATCTGAACTGTCTCTCTCCTGACTGAGTAATCTAATGTAACTTGGATGCCTTGCGTTATGGTAATCTTTATCCACATTTAATCGTAATCCTCGACACATCTGGGCAGGTGTGAATGGAGCCATAGAAAACATATTTTGATGTTTTAGACATGCAGCACTTTGTACGTCTTACTATGATCTCCTGTTTTTTATGTGTATATATGTGTGTGTGTGTGTGTGTGTGTGTGTGTATGTGTGTATGTGTGTGGTGAAATGACAATAAAGCAACCTTGAACCTTGAACCTTGATATACTGTAAGGATGTTGCCACTGACCTGTCGTCATGG
>JAOVYU010000042.1:17349711-17363197 GCA_025674565.1 Synodontis membranacea
CGGATGTAAAGCAAAGAGCGCAACTGAACTGTGAATAGTGGTCTTTCATTCAGAATGTAACGAACAGCAGCTGATAGTTTTTTGCAGTCACTTATTTGCTGAGTTTGTCTGCATAATTTGTTTATTTGCTGTTAAAGGAACACTAATAATGAATTATAGTTGCCACCAGTATAATGTGGAAAGCTTTCCTTAAAATGAGATCTGGAAGGAGCATCTGCAGCCTCACAGCTTTTTGGCACAGTCGGAGCAGTAGATGTTCTCTTCATGCATGACGAAGCGCTTGTGGGCCAGGGACAGAGAGCACTTCTTACAGTTAAAGCAGTACTCATGCCAAGTATGATTCTCATAGTTCACCACATTAGTCCCTTTGCCAAAACCTGCAATTTAGAAGCATATTTATGTGGGTGTCAATCAGGACATGATTCCTTTTTCACTTTATTTTCACTATAAACATTCACTGAAACATAAAAGCATATTTTCAACATGTTAAATCTACCGTGATGTGAATGCACTGCTGTGGACAATCGCTATGTACAGCATGCCTGTGTGGGCTTGTTCGAAAACTGTCACTGCTTTTATTAAATCTATCACAATAACATCACTACATCTCAGCATCATCCATATTTACCAGTGATAGGATTTTGACATCCAGAGCACTTCTTGGCCACACTGGTCTTGTAGCAGTCCACACAGTAGAAGTCATCCTCATGCGCAGTGAAGCGAGCACCAGCCAGCGGCTTCTTGCAGGTGGTGCACACAAAGCACTCGGAGTGCCAGGGTTTATCCTGATAGCTGATCCCACCAGATGTGATGGGCTGGAAATGGTCGAAAAACAAGTTTTAAAGAGAATGTTATACAAATTTTCAGCACCGAAATCATTAAATCGTTTTTTAAGCAAGTTCATTGCTTCCTCTACTCTAGTGATTCTCAGCATGCACTGGTGTGTTGGTGGCAGACATAGTGACATAGGACTTTCCCAAGTTATCTTTTTTAAATAATAAGCAAAGAGCTGTCATGGTGTGTAAACTCTTCCTCTCTAAGACTCTCACTGTCATTAATATCTGCACTTCATTGCATAAAAGTAGCAGCCTTTTAATTGCTAGAACAATGAATAGAAAAAAGCGGTACGTTTTCATGGTCTATCCCACCTGCAGATCTTTCCCCCTAGGGCTGATTGTGATCCATGTTATAATTTACTGCACTGTGTTGCATATTAAATGCGTTACCATGCAGCCAGTGTGTGAGTGTGTGTGTGTGTGTAAGAGTGCCAGATCAAGTACATATTTAAAGATATCAGTATGTTTTGGTGTGGGTCAGATGTCCAGAAGGCTTGTTCCTCAACAGTATTTTTACTTCAGTAATTAATATTTTAAACAGTATTCTGTCCCCCTGTGTGAAGCCTAATGCCCTCAACGGCCCACTGCTTGGGAATCTCTGCTCTAGTCTATGCTTGCAGTAGTCACCTCCTTGCAGCGGGCACAATTCTTGGCAAACTTCTTCTCATGGCAAGGGTTGCAGTAGAATTCATCCCCCTTGGTCAGGAAGCTCTGAGAACGGATTGGCTGCTTGCACTCAAAGCAGATGAAGCACTCCTCATGCCACACCTTATGCTTGTACTCCACGTTTTGAGACCCTAAAGGTAAACACAGTGGCCGAGAGCTGCTTGAAAGAATGCTCAAAAGTAAGATACATTTGCTGATGATGAGATGATGATAACAGACACCAGTTCGAATGAGTGGGATCACACACCAGGCATGATGACTTTGTAGCAGCCCTGGCAGCGAGGCGAGTCCTCACGGGCACCACACTTCCCACACATGATCTTGCCATCGTCTTTAGCTGCAAAAGGCTCGTTGGCCAGCGGTTTGTAGCACTTGGCACAGCGGAAGCAGTCCTCATGCCAGTGGCGGTTCTTATGGGTCAGCTCCTTAAAGTGGGAAGGATAAAAAGAATGAGAATTCATTTAAGCATCAGCTGCACTCGTGATGTCTGAACATCTAGAGCATTTGAAAATGTAATAAGATAAATTTTCATACGTGTGATACAGTACAGTATACAGTGAGTTGGTGGTGAATGTAGATTATAGCTTGTTAGAGTATTTCTTTGGTAAATGAACAGAAAGTCCACCTTAGCATCAGCTCCAATAGGTCGACGGCATTCTGCGCAGGTGTTGGCACACAGTTTATCAAAGCAGCGCACACACACATGCTTCTCATCCTTCTGGATGTACTTCTTGCCATGCAAGTCATCTCTGCAGTAGAAGCAGTTGAAACGCTCCGTCATGATGGAGCTGAGATAGCTACGTGGACCTGTAGTCAAGAGAAACACAATTTGAATACTTAAACATGTTATTCTGTATTTCCAAGCTCAATTTTAACTTTCATATTTTATTATAATGTTACCATTATAGACACAATGTCATTGTTGCCTCAAGAGGTCAGTACAGTACAGATTAAGAAGATCCAAAATTACGTTTAAAACCAGGGCTAGGGGATGAATAAATCACAATATTTATCTTGGTACGTTCATAAAGTTTAACAATGCAGACCTAATTCTTTCAAGATGGGTCAGTTTGCTTGTATTAGCAGCACTAAATGTCAGCAGCTTTATTTATCCTATGAAAGAAAATACAATGACATTGCAGCTGTATATCTGTGTTGGTGACTCAGATGTTCCTTTAAAGCCATGCCTGAAAGATGAGAATGGGATGATGAATGGTCTCGGGCTAATCCGTTCTCCCTCCATGTTGGCTGTAATCATGCATAGCCTGGCAACGGCATACCAAACATCTAAGGGATATATGTGAAACGACAGCTATCCAACTGGCCACAATTATGAGTTCCAACTAGCTTTTATACCTTCACTTAGTGGCAACAGTGACGTATTCTGGCCATTGACAAGAGTTTGTACTTTTTGAAGGACAGACTAAAACGTCCCATGGAATTTTCCTGTCAGCCATCTATCAGTGTTGTCTTTCTTATAGTTCAGCGGGTTACTACTCGTGGTAGTATATAAAATAAAGAGCCCATAGGTCAGAGTAGCAGGCTCTGAAGAAATCAGACCAAACTAGCAGGATATTATTCAAATAGGAAAAATCATCATTTAATTAAAATCTGAGCTAATAACACCATGGAACAGACAAAGAAAGTTTCTATAGCTGTAATTTCTGAAGTGAATGGGATCAGAAAGCTGGTTCTGGTTAAGGTGTTAACATATCTGAAAACAGTGAACAGATGTCGGTAGATCTGAACTTTCCACAAAATCTCAACATTTGATTATGAACTAATGTGCCACATGCTTAAAACCCTAGAGCTGGGTGAAGACAAAGGAGGCTTGCAACCAAAATGTCTACTTAAGGTGTATTAACCATTCAAAAGGTAAGTCTTGTGGCTTAAACCAGAAACATAGTTATTACATTTCAAAACATGTTACCCAGGGCTTTGCCCTTTCAACTGTTAATGTTCTCTATTGAAGATATATTTTCATCTGAGGCTTCAATACATTGGTATCCATTCACAGAACAGATCTGTGACCATCCCTGCTCCTGTAGGTCTCATGTACTGCAGGGTTTACTTCCAGCCTTCAACTTATTTACTAAGTATATTGGAACTCAGCTTGGAAACATTAGAAATGACAGGGAATGGGTTTGGCCTTCGCCTGACCTAACAGGAAATAAGTAATGCTGTTGGTTCTGAATCTAAACTTCATCCATGTGACCTGAGCACTATGAGGACATTTGGCCTCATCACACAACTTCTCCTGTGATCCTTTTGGTGTGCTCTGCCAGAGGATTTAATAGAGTACCAGTTTTGTCCCAGTGGGAAGAACTTGGCCCATCCGAAAAGGTCTACATAGGATTCAACTGAGTCACTGAAGAACAGCCAGCAATGATAAACAAATCAAAAAAAGAACCTAGTCTATACTCTTATAAAGCTTATTACACATAATAATCCATAAGCCTAATTGCTGTTTTTGCTTGTTTGTTTGTTTTGTTTTGTTTTTTTACTTTCATAAAGAGCAATCCAGTCATAAAGCCACAGTTATCCAAATCCAATGCTTATCCAAATCGAAGCCACGCAGAAATGCTTTGCCAACATTAACTACCACACCTGAGCAAACATCCGATCTGATTTAAGACCTATAGATTTCAGATCATAAATAAAAAAATTCAATCAATCAAATAAATTCCCAAACCTACAACGCAACCACAATACTGAATACATCCAACAGATTACATCCCATAAGCCAGTCAGGTCTAGAAATTAGGTGTGAAAAGTGTAAGTCACCAGCATCCTTGCATGATGCTGTACAAGTCAAATCATACCCCATTTTTACCTGAGTGCCTGTAGAAAGTCATGGTTGATTTCTGGCAGAAAACAGGAGCTCTTCGATTGGGGAAGTCAATGTAGAGAGTAAATACAAAATATCCCCACAGTTATATATACCCAGTCAAAACCACGCCTGCCCCCAGTCAGCACCAATACCCCACTTTCTGTTTGCTCATCCCCAATTTCAAACCACCCCCAAACACTCTGTACTGCCCCAGACTTTATCACACTGATACATGCAGCACCACATGTTCTAACCATGTTTGGGTACATCCCAAAGGAATATGGGAAGAGAAGAGTACATAAAGGAGGAGAGGCTGAATTCATTTGTTGAGACATCAATACAGAGAGGAATTTCAGCAGCAGGGATTTAGATACAGGGAAGTATCTCTTGAGAATTGCAGGTTTGACATTTGTGTACTTACTGAAATGGCTCAGCAGATCAGCTGTTTACAAAAGGCTTAGGATCTGAAAGAATAGTGTAATAGAGTATTCTTACTGTGTTTACATAATGCGTGTGTTTACCATTTATCAAACATAATCTTTCGGTTATTTGTGTCTGTGTCTGTGTCTGTGTCTGGATCGAGTGGAGCCTTTTATGATTTATGTGTTCACCGATGCATCAGATTGTTAGGGCATGTCTCATCCTTTCATGAACAGTGGTGTACTTACCTTTACTTGGTTATTTATTTATAGTGCCTTGATTTACAGCTTTAAACTGATCCATCACACGTCTTAAAGCCTAGTAGCTGAAACAGGACCATAACTCTTTGCATTTGCTTCTAATGATTATTACCAGATACTGTCTAAGGTAGGGGCTTTTTCTGTACTTGTAGTGGGACTTTCAGCCGTCCCACTTAATACACAATACTGCATTGATCTGTAATAAGTAAGTCAACACTTAAAGTTTAGTCAAGGTTTGAACTTTCTCAAAAAAAAAAAATGCATTTGTGCTTAAAGAGAACAGTGGGTTGATGGGTCAGATATGTTTAGAGATGGGTCAGAGTTCCGGTGGTGTTCCTGCTGAATTGGTGCTCCTATTGGTGATAAAGTGTTCTTCATTTCTGAACTATTTACTTACAGATCACTCTGCTATTAAAAGTCCCATTAGATTCAAGTTAACAGTCAAGTTAAAAGTCAAATGGGCTAAAATAAAATTTAGGACCATGATAAATATAATAATTAACAATTGTGTGCTGTGGATTTTCCACAAGTGTAACAAAAGGTTAAAAAAAAATCCCTGACTTTGTTTCATGGACTCTGTATTCCATGGACCACACTTCGTGTACCAGTTACTGCCCATATAGTTGCTGATGACATTTGTGTGATGATGTATTTGTTTAAAAATAGTTTCCATATATGACATTTCGGAAAAGTTGGAATGTTGACATTGGCCTGAATGAGTCATTTGGTGGATATGCAGCTGTGACTATAGTATACAATAGAGATGGAAAGCTGTCTCTGCCATCCCACCTGTCCTCTGCTGAGACCATCCCTTCTGGAGGCTTGAAATAGCCCTGTTCACTCCCACTGGCACAACCCATAAACATTGCCCCACTCATCTGTTATCTTACCCCTCCACAAAGACAGAGACACTGCGCTTGAGCCGTCAGGACCATCTGTAGCCTGTTAGTAAACACTGATTATGAAGGTCAAACAAGATGTGAAACAAGAATCATAGGAGGGTTTAGTTTGGGTGTGTGAGATCTTAAAGAACTGAGCAATCCCCAGTGAACATAAAGTAAAAGGTGTCGTGTTTCCAGAAGCTGTCTTGTTCATTTGCACAAAAATATAACCAACGAACTAACTCAAATTTAAACACATTCCCATTCTGAAGGGAAATCTTAAGTAAAAGGGAAATATTTCATTTTTCTTCTCCATTAGAGAGAATGCTGTTTCTTTAAATCTAATATGCATAGCATAGCTCTCTAAACTCATATCAATACAAAAGAGAGAACATCTTTAAAAAAAAAAAAAAAAAAAAAAAAAAAAAGGTAACTCTGGCAATATTTAAGTATAAGGATGAAAACTTGGAAGAAAAGAGCAAGCAGCTAAATGAAAGGGAGAAATTAAGTTTGCCATTAAATATGCCTTAATTTGAATTTTAATTAAGGAAAATTGTAGCAGTAAAGCCACTGTAGATTTGCTCCAGATCTTCACAGCAGAGCAGGAACAGTGTCATAATGGCACAGCAGCCCAATACAGGAACTGATCCAAATGTTATTTTTACAATTTTGTACACATGTGACAGTGATCCAGTTCAGAAATGGTTAAAATCACTTATGAGCTGAACAGTAACACATAATCTCAATGATAGTAAATGCTTTTCACAACCACTTCCCCAACCCACAACTACTTTAAAACATCTGATAATATGTTTGTTGATTGGTATTTTTTTAATTGATAGCTGGAAGGAAACTGGGTTCTTGCCAAAAATAACTAGACTGCTAGGCACTTCCAGACCCATGGCTAGTACACTCCAAACTGAGCTCAAGTGCATCCTGTTTGCTTAGATTATCTTGAGAAGTCTGTAGAACTTGGCTGGAGTTCTCTTGTGGCAAATTCAATTCATTTACAATTTGCAACATTTATGGCAATGCTGAAATTGGCAATGGTGCTGTCTAGAACTGGTCCACTACGTTTTGAAAAGGTGAATTCAAGCTAGATGAAAATCCAAGAAGAGGTAGACAAAAACAACAGAATTTGAGGAGATACAGAAACTTGGCGATGATGTGACACAATCAACTTGACAGCTGGCAAGACATTTGAATAGCGATCAAGGTGTCTGACGGCAATGGAAACGATTCTGAAAGTTGGTAGGTGGGGTCCACATGCACATTCAGAGAGAAATATCGCACAACGGCTTAACACTTGCATAGATTATTTCATTTTCTCAAACTGAATTCCGTTTTTAGTAAAAACCCAAATCTTTCTTTCGTAATGGTATTCATTACTTGCCAGATAAATGGCAGAAAGTCATAGAATCTAACGGTGATTACTTTGAAGACTAACTCTATGTATTATTATAGAATATCATGAATGAAATTTGTTCAAAAAGGCCACGGACTTATGCACCACACTAATAGATCGACGCAAGAGTATAAAGGCATTTCTAAAGCTTTGAATGTTCCAAGGAGTACAGTGGGTTCTATCATTGTTAAATAGAAGTTTGGAACCACCAGGACTCTTCCTAGAGCTGCCCTTCTAACCAAACTCAGGGCTAGAAGGGCCTTGGCCAAGACCGTGACCAAGGACCCAATGGCGATTCTAACAGAGCTGCAGCAATCCACTGCAGAGATGTAAGAACCTGGCAGAAGAACATCCATCTCAGAATATATTCCATCAATCAGGACTTTATAGTAGAGTGGCTAGATAGAATGCACTCCTGACTTAAAAGGCACATGATCAGCACTTAATAACTCTAATGAGACAAAAATGTTACTTTTTTTGGGCTGAATCCAAAGTTCTACATCTCACAAAACCAGTCACTGCTCATTAATTGCCTCATATGGTAGAGCCCTATGGTAAAACATGGTTGTGGTACCATTATGCAATGGTTTTAATTCTCAGTGTCAGGGACAGGGAGACTGGTCAGAATTGATACAAGGTTGAATGCAGATAAATGCAGAGGTCCCTAAAGAAAACCTACACAACATCAGACTGGGGCAAATTTTCATCTTTCAGAATGACAGCAACCTGAAGCATACAACCAACACAGTATTGCAGTAGATTCAGAACAAGTGTCTGAATGTCCTTGAATGGCCCAGTCAATACCTAGACTTGAAGCCCATAGAAAGTATGTGAAGAGACATGTTCACAGATTACAGGTCACAGATACTCCCCATCCAGTTTGAGTGAGCTGGACAGGATGTGCCAGAACGAATTTGAGAAACTGCCCAAAAGCAGGTGTTCAAATTGTTTAGAGACATACCCAAAAAGACTCAAAGCTGCAACTTCAGTGTTTAATTTTTTATTCTGTCATTTCATTATTTGCATTTCATTTCATTGTCTGCCATTATGGGTGGCTGTGCAAAGATGAATTATTATTAGTAGTAGTATTAGTAGTAGTAGTAGTAGTAGTAGTAGTAGTACAGTAAAATGTCCTGAAGAGATCGGAATACTTTCCAAACCCACTGTATACATTCTGCTGACTGACAGAGCGCTTGGCCCAAACTTGGCAAGGTTCTCTTGGTCGGTGCAACTGCCTGGTCTACTTCATGACTTTCCTGGTCACCCAGCCTAAACATGCTTGTTATTAGGGTATCCATTCATCCATTGTCTATACCACTTATCCATCAGGGTTGCAGGGATACTGGAGCCAATCAAAGATGACTTTAGGCAAGAGGTGGGGTATACCCCCAGGTCGCCAATCTAACTAACACAGAGCAAATAATCATTAGCACTCACATTAAGTTAGAGTAGCCAGTTGACCTAATCTGGATCTCTTTGGGCTGTGGAAGGAAACCGGATCACCCGGAGGAAACCCAGCAGGCACAGGGAGAACATACAAACTCCACATAGAAAAGCCTCGGTCGGCTGGGAGGTTTGAACCCAGAACCTTCTTGCTGTGAGGCGACACTAACCACAGCCCACACTAACCACTGCAAAACTGTACTGCTTTTGTAAGGGTATGTTAATGATAGGCAAATTACTGGTACGTCCTGTGACTAAGGAAACTGGGTGAACAACTGTGATGCAGGGGTGGGGCGGGATATAGTATTAACTTGCTAAATTGCCCCAAATTTCTGCCTCTGGCTGAAACTCTAATGGAGAGGTTTGAGCTTGTTTCAACTTTAACAGCAACTTTAAAGGTCTGTTTCAACTTTAAAGGTCTGATACACGATTAATGCCCATCCACAGCGTGCTATGCTGAAAGTGATCTCTCTTAAAAATGTGACACAAGAGCACACACTGAGACAGCCGACCTGGGGCAGCCTGGGTAAGAAGCATTGTAGTCATGCCTGCACTAAGCCTTGACTCTCACTAGGGAGCTCTAAGATGCTCTAAGCTGCTAGGTTTACCATCACCATTCATAACTGAACAGTGATATGACAAAAGAATATAGACACTAACAAGACCATATGCAGCATTTAGTATCGATTAGTAACCTTACTTGCATTCTCTCAGAAATAAAATTCTCAATAATAAGAATTCACTGTGAATTGTTTTCCTTGTGGACTCCAAACACCTTATCCTGATGTCTCTGTCTTAGATAAACCAAAAAGGTAAATGTTAAGAAAGTGAGTGCAGCATTATTTTTAATCTTCTGACAAAGAAGCCAAAACCAGTTGCACATATCAGTTGGAATTTATTGTCAGAACCACAGCCAGTAAAATCAACAAATTATCAAATCCTAGTAATGAGATAGGCTAGTCATTTTACTGAAACATTATTCGTATGTATGAATATTTTGTATTATTTCATTCTTACACGTCAAGAGACTACTGTATTTATACAAGTTATCAGCTGTTCAGATCTCCTGCTCAACAGTCCACATTTGTATCATAAAAACCCACTTTAAAAAAAATTAAACTTCCTCTGTAATTATTTGTAAGAATATTTATTTATTCATTTACTTAAACAGTTTAACATTTAGCCTGAATTCAGTCTTTGTGCACAGATTTGGACCTTTGAAAGAAAGCTCACAGTCTTTCTGTCTTTTCCACTTAGCTTAGTTCCTTCTCACTTTTGGTTTATCCACCCGCATTCCTTTGTGGTGAGCTGAATTTACACAAAACAGTTATGTAATTTTAGACGGAATTGTTATTGTTATCAATATTGGACAGTCATATGGCTTACATCCAGCTAGCTGGTGATAAAAGGGGAATAATGGACAAGAGGTTTAAGAGGCAGGGGCTCACCTCTGCCCCCCCAGTGGACGGAATGCCCCAGTGCATGTCTCCGCAGCTCCACATTACCTAATTAGGACCTCCAGAGCTAAGGGTGGATGCTTGAGTGGTAATCTCAGAGGTTCCCCCTGGTGGATGGGAGAATGAGACAATCCAGCTGCTGGAAGCTCTTTTGGTGACTAATTACACAAATTGTGTTCCAAAAAAAGTCCTTGATCACTTAAGCCAGGAGTACAAACAGTGCTCTCGGCACAAGCCTTATATGGATGCACCACTTAACCTCATACAAATATTTTTGCAAGGATGATGTTGCACTGATGTTATGTGCTCTACAGGCACAAAGCAAAAAAAAAAAAAAAAAGATCAGAGAATCCTAGGAGGGGGGAAAAATGACATGGAAAAGCTCCCCACAGGGCAGAAAAGGATAAAAGGAGCTCATTTTTATGCCAAGCTTCATGACGTCATTGTATTGACCAAACATCCAGGTGTGTAAAAGTTGCCAGGGAGGAAAACACAGATGTTGGCTGAGCAGAAGTAAAGCTGTATGAGTCTTAATGAGGTCTAAATACCTTGTAGATGATATCTGTGTGAGTCAGGTTTGCTCTCATGACCATTGACAACTGCTGTTTAAAATAATACATTTATGATAAGACCTCTCAATATCACTTACATCAAGTCTGAAATATCAGTATCAGAAGGCAGCTCCTGCAGTCCTGCTGGTTGTGCCTTTAAACTGTGTGTGGAGTTACTGATTGATAAGTTTGTCCTTTTATATGGTTTGTCTAATCCTCAGCTTCCTCTCTGGTTCAGAGAAGATCCTTGAATCATAAATAGCTGTTTATTTAAACTAAACTGTTAAGATAAAGACATTAGTGCTGAACCTCAAGTCAAATTATAGATCATAAAACAAAGTCTTTAGCATTTATATTAGCTTCTCTGAGGAAGACTGCACACACACACACACACACACACACAGGTTGGTTTTACTATACTTGTGAGGACCTTCCATTGACATAATGATTAACGCAGCTAATTAACACTATGCTTGCACCTAAACCTTACCCTTTACCTCAGCAAAGAAAACCAAACTTTTGGTTCTTTTTTTATTTATTTATTTATTTATTTATTTATTTTTCAAAAGCAAAGAAAAATCTTGTGAGGACCATATTGAATTTTGATGACCACTTTTGAAGTACTATATAATCCAGCGCGCGCGCACACACACACACACACACACACAACAAATAATTTAAGAGAAGTTGGGTATTAATTGGGTTTTATGTGAAGACGTCATACATGAAGAAAGTAATCTGAATATAAAACTTACCCAAATGTAAATCTATGTCAGTGAGTCAGCTGGTTTCTCTCACGGTGGTCTCTGACGTCCTGCCGGCGCGCGCGCTGTATAACGGTTTGTGTCTCGCGCAGCGCTTAAAAAGCTCGCGTGCGTGAAGAAAGAAAGAGAGAGAGAGAGAGAGAGAGAGAGAGAGAGACCCTGAATGAGATCCAAGTCTTATGTACAGACTAACAATGACTTCAGCCAGGAATTTACAACTTCTGCCTCAGCAGGGGAGGACAGACTCCTCGCTCCAGTAACTTAAAGCAGTTGTTTTGAGCCTGAAGTCTGAAGAGGAGATTGTATGTTTAGATTAGAGTGCTGTCTGAAGCTAATGCTCTACTTTCTTCTTTATTAAGTGAGGGATGTTAAAGGTTAAACTCTTTATAGACATGTCCAGCTTTGGCCCTGGACCTGTATTAGGATCATTAACATGTTCTGATATTTGTAATTTGAAATAATAATTAGCCCAAATCCTACTGTTTAGTATGAGATGTGTGGAAGTAGGTGACTAACCTTCTGACCTTCTGACTCTTAAATGAAATAAACTCCAGCCACATTGGCCTTTGTTTGTGTACATTCTTGTGAATTGTGAATATGAATCATAGAAGGAGTTTTGTTTCACAGATGCTGAGGTTTAATGAAACCCTTCCAAGTTTTTTTGAAATGGAAAAAAAAAAAAAGTTAAAGAATAAGTAAAGAGCTTTTAAGGACACCTAGGCGCACAATCATATCTCTGTCTGGTCTAATGTGGAGGAATGTTGAACATGTTGATCTTTGCATGTTCCACATGGGTTTCTTCCAGATTCTCCATTTTATCAACCACCTTCCAAAAACCATGATAGTAATTGGATTGGGTATATTAAATTGTGATTGTGAAAATATGTGTGTGTGTGTGTGTGTGATGGATTGGCATCCCATCAAGGGTGTATTCCAACCTTATCCCATTCCTGAGCTCAGTGTATTTGGGACAGGCTCTGCAACCCTGACCAGAATGAAAAGGTTACTAAGGAACGAATGAATAAATGATCTGTTTTTACAGGAGATTGTCAGAGGTTGACTTATTTATTATAGTATTGCTTTTGGTGAAATGATGCCCCTGTGACTTTTCCACAGTAATTCATATTTGCCAAACAACGCAGTGAATCAAACCCGCTGAGATACATACAGTATGACCAGTAATAGCTGCATGTCGGTGGGGCTTGTATGGGGGTTATGGCAAAAAGCCAAATCTCCAGCAGGAAAGTAGGATTCACCAGGGTGTCCCCAATAGTCCTCTAGAACCCATATGACAATTCTATATGTTTTTACAGCTTTTTTCGTAGGACAGATAATACATCCTAGAAAGAAGAACTCCATTAATTTTGAACCAAGTTACTTCATATTACATCTCTGTAATACTTACGCTTCACAGCTGTTCTTTGTATGTGCTCTAAATACAAAATACTGTATATTGCAAAGATTTAGGTGAACTAAAAGTATTTGAAGAATACCCTATGAGTAACTTAAATACTTTTGTACTGTGGATTGATATAAACATTACTGTATTTGAGCAGGAGTTACTTTAGCACTTTGGGCATCACTGAGTAAAGGACGTCTGCACAATTCCAAGATCGTACTGAAGATTATGTTTTCTCTCATTCCATGTTGGAGATTATGTTGGCTGCCTGACATTTCAATGCTTACCAGACAGGAAAGCATACCAAGAGTACAAATTATAAAGCAAGATTCCCTCTGCCCAGGCAGGCACACTCTGATCAGACAAGCTTGTCTGAAGTCATTTTATTCTATGTGATACCTCTTGTATTTATTTATTTATTTATTTATTTATTTATTTTTTACCACATAAGTCACCCTGAAAGGTGAGACAAAAAATACAGTATTGTGCAAAAGTCTTAGGCATCCTATTTTTTTGTGTACAAATAGTGTTATAAATTACATTTTATGAATTCTGCCTTATAGATTCAGTACAA
>JAOVYU010000042.1:17369073-17379372 GCA_025674565.1 Synodontis membranacea
AAATGTGCTACACAAAAATTTCATAAGGGGTTGTTCGAACCTTTTTAACTGATTTATATCCTTTTTAATAGACAGTGTATTTACAAGTCAGTCATACTATTTCATTTATCTCATAGTTCACTATATATTCATATACATATTTATTAATACATACAACTGTAACAAATGTACAGTTGCACGTGCACCCATCAGTGCCTTTGATCATTCCATCACTGCAACACACCCTAACATTACTCTCAAACAGGAAATGGTCAATTTTCCCTAGACATTTTTTCCCCTCCAAAAGTACAAATGTTAAAACAGTTAATATGTGTTCATTCAGCCCTTTAATACCATGCTTAAAATCACCATTCAGCCATCCAACCTGTACACTCAGAAAAAAAAGGGGAAAAAAAACCCTTAAATATAATTTGTGCTGCAGTAACATTACACAACAACCTGGACAATGGTTTTTCAATTCGCTATAAAAACCCAAAATGCCAAAAAAAAGAGGAGAACACATAGTAATGCATCTCCACACAGCACACATCATGCAAAGGTTAGTATATTAAAAAGCCTATGAAGAAACCAAACACACTGCTGTGAATTGTTCTTTGTATCCTTGCAGGTCTGTACTAGAACACGTATTGATCCTCTTTTTTTTTAAGAAATTTTTTTTTTCTATAGTTTGGTTTATAGTAGTAATACAGATGATGGATAGTTTTAGTCCTTCACTGTTAACCATGACGCTATGTCATTTCAGTGGTTTACAGATAGATGGTAAAATTAATAATGATGTTTTGTTGACTTTTTATAAAATGCAAAAAAAAAAAAAAAAAAAAAAAAGCCTCAGATTTTGTACCATGACTCTCACGAAAATAACACCTTACTGCAACTAACATGTATAATGAACATGTATAACAAGGTGTAAGTCCACCAAAGTCACAGTCAAAGGTCAGTATGTGAGTTCTGGGCCCTCTGATTGCACAGACATCCCTCCATAGCCAATCAAATCTACAGCAAGTTCCTCCTATTGCCAAGTCTACTTCACACAGATGAGTTCAGTATTAAGATACAAGGCCTCCCTCTAGTGGATGGCAGTGTTGTTTCGCTCCAAGTATAAGTAAAAATTGCATTCAACAGGCACTGGATTGCAACCACATAACAAACACTGAGCCATCAGGATACCACGCCTCTGTTCTGATCCTCAGATAAAGGAGGTGGTTTGAAAGTCTAAGACTCTTAGCAGTTGTACCACTGCCCAAGCTTGAATTCCCTTTCAACCAGGCCTCACGCACCAACAGAAAGCACAGAATTAGCATGCACAGCTGTTTTACACCTCACTATGCAGACAAGAAAGCACTGCTCTATCACTTCTCACGTTAACCTCTGAGACAGACAATGCCACAATGCCTGAAGATGCCATACTGTTGAACACCCAAGCTGTGGGGGGAAAAAGAAGAAACTGGATGGAAAGAACTGACAAGGTTTCACAAGTCGTGTTTGGAGGAGCAGGGAAAAAAATGACAAATGAGGTAGAGACATCAAACCAGCCACTTCAGAGAGAGGATAGTGGTAGTGCTAGAGAGAAGGAGAGAGAGAGAAAGAGAGAGAGAGAGAGAGAGAGAGAGAGAGAGAGAGAGAACAAGAAAAAGATAGATCGCTCCAGACTGTGGTGGTGATGGAGATAGGGACAGGAAAGCCTTTGACTTCCTTCAGGATTTTTTTTTCTTTTTTTTCATGCAGCTTAAATCTCCCGGTGGCGTAGTGGAGGCTCTGAATCGTCCATGGGCAGCACAAGACGCGTGCCCCGGATCACCAGCTCATGGTCACCAAAGGTCAACTCTCTGTCCAGAGCATCATCAGAGTGGATGCCCGCTGCACTGGCCGGAATGCTGAATGAGCGTGTGCCTGTCGCGTCTGTGCTAACCGTAATGTCACCGTAGGTCAGGCTGATGTCACCATCGTTCAGGATAAGGTCTGAGTCATCCTCTTTCAGCTGGCCCTCATTCTGCATGGAGAAGATGAAGTAATCAGTGAAGTATGTAAGAGCACAGCTTTTGGAACAGACAAGCATTTTCTTGAACGAGTACTTCACTCTAGTAACTCTAATCAAACATGGAACAGACAATCCTACTTTGGACCGAACAACAAACGTACTGTGCAAGAAAGTGTTCCATTAAAGGTAATGTTCCTAAATCAGAAATCCTAAACCCTAAATCAGTTTTCATGTTTTTAGAGATGGCTCAGGGAGTGTGTAGATGGAAAGCCAGTCCACCATGTACACAGTGACAAAAAAAAGGGCCAATTGATTTACTCATGTGTTTCTGGGAAGTGGTAGGAATCCAGAGGGAAAAAATTGCGAAAATTGGGAGACCATGCATAGAGACTCTACACGGACATGTCACAGAGCTCAGAAATATACCTGGGACTCTGGAGCTTTGAGGCAGCTATGCTACACATTACACCACCATGCCACCCTAAAGATGTTTATCTAAATTTCCTTATTTGGTCATTATTTTCCTCCACTGGTATTTTGAGAGAATCTATGGAACAATTTACTGTTTCCAAAAAAAGTGTTGCTGAGAACATCAAAGAGGGAAAAACATAAAGGGAAAAACACTGAGAATGGGTTTATAGAGCAAGTGATGGATCTGAGCTCATTCTAGCTTTGTCTGTTCTACTTGCATTCCAAGTTTGTTCTGGAGGCAAAATGTCACAAAAATGTAACAAAACAAAAAAAAATGCAAAACCCTTCCTATCAGAAGGAGGTCACTGAGTATATTCTGTTGTGCATGAAGCTGACCTCGCATGCCTGTGGGCTGGTGAGGCATCGGGCCAGTGGACCGCAGCAGGCTGGCAGAGTAGCCGTGAGTGGAGGCCCACTGTGAGTCAGAATGGGTTTGAGATAGCTGCAGGAGTGCGAGGTCAAGGAACACTGTGTACAACCAGCTGAAGGTTAATGACACTAAAGGATATCAGGGATGAAGAAATTACAATATCTTAGTTCAAACTTCCTTTAGCCTTTGTATTATATTAAACTCGATAAGACAATTCACTGTGTACAAAACCAACATAAAGGACAAGGTGTAAAATTATGCTAGAGACACCGTCTGAGTTTAATCTTTTGCTTTTTCTAATTCAATACCGTCTGTCTTAGAGTCACGTCACAAAGGATACTTGTGGTCAAAGTTGTACCAAATCCTAAATAACCAGGCACTCTCCTGTTTGGTGCTCCTCCTCTCTAATCCATCAGGGCCAATCTGGAGAATTGCATCCACAGCGAACAACAGGGTTAATATGAACATTGCAGTGAACGGCATTTTAAACCCTATCGTTCTTCAGCATATCTAAATATCGCACTTACCGAATTGTCCTGGTCTGTGTCCACTCCAACGCTGTTACAACAAAAAAAATACAGCAAACTGAATAAAACATCGAAATACAGAACGAACAAACACT
This sequence comes from Synodontis membranacea, assembly GCA_025674565.1. NCBI lineage: Eukaryota > Metazoa > Chordata > Actinopteri > Siluriformes > Mochokidae > Synodontis > Synodontis membranacea. The sequence continues at coordinate 17,372,515 of JAOVYU010000042.1, forward strand.
TCATATTATTTCCACTAGCAGGACCCTGTTTAAGTCAATGACACAAATGTATTGATGTTCTTCTGCCACTGTGAACTTTCTAGATCTAGTTTTTAGAAACTGCAGTGCTTAGATGGGTTTGGCTCTGAAAAGATGAGTATACTCCAACCTTTTAAACTGTCTCTAATTGACACATCCAGAGTTAGGTTTAATTATGTTTTAGTGGCTCTGCTTTTCTACTACTTCTAGGATGAGTGCTAGGGAAAAGGTAATGCAATGCGTATTATTATTATTATTAGTGTTATTATTATTATTATTATTTAATATGCAGGACAGACCGGATGCGCTGGAAGGACAACATCTGAGTGGTGCCTCCTCCACATATCCACACGGTGAAGAAGACCACCAGCAGTGTGGTGGAGAACATCATCTGTCGTGCATATGTGGCTGTGTCTCTGATAGAGAGGGCGAAAGTCATGGCCCCTCGGAGACCTGGGGAAGAGAGTAAAAATATCTTTGTTATCATGTAACGAGAGAGTGATATTTCATGCTCAGATCTGAGAAACAGTATTTGAGGAAACATCTGTGATTTTTACTCATCAGACCAAACCGAACAATTTCTATCACTTTCATGCATGCAGGCACTCCCAAGCACAAACACCCTCTTATTAATTCACTGAATGTGTACTTTTTACAATTTTACATTGAAGATATCTTACTTTTCACTACCTTGATACAATAACCTGATGTACATTTTATCCATCGCCACTGTAATTGCAATTTTCCACTTTTCCAGTGCAAATGAAATAAAAAAAAATGTTTATGAAAGGCCTGAAAGCTCATGTGAAACCATTCATTCAAAACCTAGTGTTTTACTTAAATAAATAAATAAATAAATAAATAAATAAAAATAAAATAATAATAATAATAATAATAATCTAACCATTTCAGTCTAACGTAACCAACAAACCTGCAAACATCATCATGTGCTGAAAGTTGGAGCTTATCTTGTTCCTGCGGCCCAAGTTGAGCAGGAAGGAGAGTGGGTAAATGTTAGCTGCACGGCCCAGGAAAATGGCCAGCTGGAATAGAGGTTGTTAAGGAACCAAAATAACCACTAAGCACAAGCTATTTGCCCTTCCTGTTTCAATAAGGGAAGTCTCTCATACACACACACACACACACACACACACGCACACACAAAACCATGCCACAAATGACTATTCACAGTGGATAGTCACTAGCCACTTCCTCAGTGGAATAATTCAAAATGAAGTCAGCCTCACATTTAGATTGGACCACCACTAATCTCTTTCATTTAAAGCCTGTTTTATATGATTTCAGAAAACCTGACTTGATGCTGACTAAGGCCCATGCATCATTTCCATGCTTGCACAAGCCTGCACTACCCACACCCTCCTATATATTCAATAAATCAATGAAAACACCATTTCAGGATACAAACGCTCCCACGATGAAGACGGGGTTGAAGACATGGTTCTGGAAGGTGAACAGGGTAAGGCCCATGTAGGAAAAGATGAAGTTCTCAGCCAGGAAATTCAGCAGCTCAAATAACTAGAAATGAGCACACAATTGATCTTTGCTTTTATCAAGTCATATAAATGATAAAAACCACAACGAGAAATGTAGTTCAGGAAATGCAACAAATGAGCACAAAACAAATACATTGTCTATAAGAAATCAACAGTTCAGATTATACATATATAAACAATCTAAAAAGCATTTAAATGGTACTTCACGTCTTAAAGTAATGATGCACTGTCATTTCTCTTTACTTAGTTGAGCAGTTCTTAACATCACATGGATGCGAAACAGGGCTATTTACTGTGTTACAATACTACCGCTGCACAACACAACTGTTGGTTTCAAATGCATTAAGAAGGCAAGAAAATCCACTCATTAACTATTGACAGTTCACATCTGCAAACTGAAAAGCATTCCAAGTGAACAGGGTGAACTGCCGTAATGTGGGACACATAATATTTATTATTATGTTTCATAGGCTAAAATGTCCCACATTAGGATAATTCACCCTAACTCATGAAGCTGGTTAAGATGGCAATAGTGTGCAAAGCTGTCATCGAGGTAAATGGTGGCTACTTTGAAGAATTTAAAATCTGAAACAGAGATTTTTTTTTTTTTTCAACGCTGTTTTGTTTACCACATAATTCCATATATGCGCCATATGCTGTTTCATAGTTTCATAGTCCTTCAGTATTATTCTACAATGTAGAATCTCGTCAGAATAAAGAAAAACTTATGAATGAGTGGGCATGTCCAAACTTGACTAGTGCCTTATATAAACCCAGTAACAAAAATAACAGCAACCGAAAATAAAATATGGACAACTTCAAAACTAGACGTTTAAGTTAGCAACAGGTCTTACTTGCTTGGTGCGGTCCTGTGACTCAGGGGAGAGGTTGTTATAGGTGTAATGAGCCTGTGTGATTCCACAGAAAAGAACTGCTACCACACCTAAGCACACCACAAACGATATATAACATTACAATCCAGAAATGTATGTAGACTGAGACATGCAAAATTACTGTCAGAATTAGAGCAGGTCACCTGTAAAGCCACAGGCCTCAGCCAACAGAAATGTGCTCCAGGACATGAGGAAGAAGAGGGCTGTTTCTAGCAGCTGAAAATCACGCAACTTGGTAAATTTGGTGACGTAAGAAAGAGTCAAGGACCTTACTTGGTATTACATCTTGGGCACTCTATTTAAGCTTTGTGTGCTGAAATGCATTCACGGAAAGTGCGTAAACATTTAACACAGCTGACAATGTTAACACGATAATATGACATCGCCTGTATCTCTATCTAACATGGCCAGCTACCTATAAAGTGCTAATTGATGCTTGCCAGGTTGGGTTATATTGACTGACTAAATTTAACCATGCATGCTTTCATGAGAACTTCCAGCAAACCAATAAATTGCCTGGAATAGCAAGCTCATACACGTTCTAGAATATCTGAAAGGATATCAAGGCAGTCATTACACCGGTAGCAACTCCAAGAGCAAAGGAACCGCTGAAGACTCCCAGAAAGACGCCAAATGACTTCAGCATGGCCATGGCTTCGAATGTATGACTGTTGTCTCCCTCAGGCTGATATGCAACAATGGACCTATACAGAGAAACAAATGAAGATGAGGACACAAACCCTTATACTAGCAAGGTTCCTTGAAGCCTTATAAAGGAAAAGGAATATTCTAATACACAATAATATCTGTCAGTAAACAGAATTCAACACAAACATTGGTAATGTTGTGTTGTCTCAATGAAAAGCACAAAGATAAGAAGAAATGAAGAGCAGGAGGCACAGCACACCATGCCCTACCTACCTAATACACTGAACCACAGACCCTATTATTACAAACCAGGACATTTGTTTTTGGTGATGCAAAATTACTAGTTCAACACCTACCAGCCAAATCAATGTTCTGTTGATGTTCTAGTGCACACAGAAAAAGAAAACACAACGGGAACTCTTCTAAATGCAGTCCATACAGTATGGACTATGAATAGGATCCATTAAAAGCAATTTAGCAGAACTGCTTTTTTTCTTCTTCTCATCCAAGTAGAAATCTGGTATTGAAGTTTTCATTTTATATTCCAGGGGAATGAAGCTCTAAGCAACACAAATAAAAGTGGGAACTGGGTAGATAGAGGGGTAGCTAGACTTAATAACTGTACTACATGGCAGCTGGGGGTCAAACCCTAAAACAACATACCTTTCATCCAGCCAGCAAATCCCCACAGTCCAGCCTCAATATCCCATTAATTATACGTAACGCGATTGAATGTAAAAGCCCCTGCACCGAGTCTGATCATAGACACATGCTAAGATGAGCTGATGCATAACAATGCATGCCTTCTTTAAACTACTGTACATGATTTCCCTGCTTTAGACGTCAAATCACAGCAACATTCAAATAATAAAAATGGAAATTTGTGAATGAGTATATGGAATGTAAAATGTAATTATACCACATTGCGCAAAATGTAAAACTTTTAGTTTGATACAAAAATAATGTCTAGTCTGAGGTTTGACTGTGGGTCATTCGCTCTGCATACTCTGGATTACACCAGGCAATGCACACGCAAGAAACCAAACTAACTGCAGAGTCAAAGCTACTTGTGCAGCACACCCATTCAGGGGCGTTCTTTGCTTGTGGTTACCGCCCTCTACGCACTGAGCCACACCTCCAGGGCAGTGTCGGCCCACCCCACTGTGTCTCCGGTAATAAAGAAAAATTCTGAGTCAAGAACACGAGTCCAGCAGGAGGAAAAACAAAAAAACACAAGTGTTAGGAACAATCCATATTGAGTATCGTTTTTGATTAGTAATAGACTACAGCACAATCAGTGAAATGAAACATGCTCTGCATATGAGGATTGCAAGCACATGTGAATGCTGGGAATTATGTATTCATCCAGTCTACAGTGGGATCTGTTCTGTTTTTTTTTTTTTTTTTTAGTTTTTGGATATAAAAGCCTGATTGGCAATTGCACATGTTTAATTCAAACACATTTGGCTAACATGAAACAAAGAATGCATGATTACAGATAATGGAAGCACTTTTCAACAACATCGATTCCAAAACAGTTGGGATGCTGTGTAAAACAAAGAAAATCAGAATGCAATGATTTGCAAATCCATTTTGACCTATATTCTATTGAATATAATACAAAGACAAAATATTTAACTGATAAATTGTGTTTTTTGTAAATCTACACTCTTTCTGAATTTGATACCTTCACCATGTTTAAAAAAAATTGGGACAGGGGCATGTTTACCACTGTGTTACATGACCTTTTCTTTTAACAACACTCAGTAAGCCTTTGGGAACTGAGGACACTAACTGTTGAAGTTCTGAAAGTGAAATTCTTTCCCACTCCTTCTTGAAATTTAACATCAAGCTTCATAATGCTCCATGCACAGGTCTATACTGCGGGGGGACCAGTCTGGTTCCAACACTCTTTTACTATGACACCACACTCTTTTAACATGTGCAGAATGCAGCTTGCCATTGTCTTGCTGGAATAAGCAGGGACGTCACTGATAAAGACATCATCTGGCCGGCAGCATACGTGACTTAAAAACCTGTATGTACCTCTCAGCATTAATGGTGCCTCCACAGATGTACAAGTTAACCATGCCATGGGTACTATCATCACAGATGCTGGCTTTTGAAATTTGTCCAGGTAACAATCTGGATGGTCCTTTTCCTCTTTTGCCCACATGTGGACCAGACCACAGCACACTTTTCCACTTTGCATCAGTCCAACTAATATGAGCTCAGACCCAGAGAAATAGGTGGCATTTCTGGATGTTGCTGATACAGTATATAGATTTGCTTTGCATGAGTAGATGCAGTGACAAACTGTACTTACTAACAACGGATTTCACAAAGTGTTCCCATGTAATAATGTACGTCTTAATGCAGTGCTGCCCGAGGGCTCGAAGGTCATGGGTATTCAATATTGGCTTTCAGCCTTGCCCCTTACATGCAAAGATTTCTCTGGATTCTAAATATAAATCCCTAAATGTTAATTTAATTGCATGTCAAGAAACTGAAATGTTGAGAAAATTTATGTTGGTGAATCTCACCACATCCTTGCTTGTGAAAGATGATGTCCATTTCATGCAATCATAATACTATCACCTGCTACTGATTAACCTCTTTACCTGTGGAATGTTCCAAACAGGGGTCTGTTGAGCATTCCGCAACTGTCTTTTCTTGCCCTGTCTCATCTATTTTGAAAAATTGTTGCAGGCATCAAATTCAGAATGCGTGTACAGTTTTAAAAAATAGTAAAGTTTATCAGTTTGTACAGTAAATATCTTGTCTTTGTATTGTACTCAATTGAACATAGGTAAAAAAAAAATTACTTGCAAGTCATTGCATTCTGTTTTTATTGACATTTTATACAGTATTTATTGAAGTTTTATAGAGTATTTCCCAACTTTTTTCACCCAACTGGAATCGGGGTACTAAGTAAGGGTGCGTGTTCACATAGCATTCATGACTGCCACCTTCTTTTTTCAATTATAAACAATGTGTGTGATCGTATGCAGTCGCCTAGAGAAGAAAATGTTGCCGGTGCCTTTTTTTTTTCCTCCAGAGTACTGTGCTTTTCTTTTTTAATGTTTAGCCTTCTTGGTGCGGCCACTCTGAGAGTTCAGAGCTGAAAATCTCTGAGCTTTTCATAAAGGTATTGTCACTGTCGCTCCTATTCAGACAACCAATCATATGGTGGCTATTGGTGATACGTTTTCAAGATACTGTTGTCGTAGAAAGAAAACTGACAAGGAGCATTTTGTCTATGAAACACTTGGATGAAGCCAGCTCTTTTTCCTGCCAAAGAGAAGTGCTATACGGCCACACACAGAAGCAGTTTCCGGCACTGTCAGCACTTTTCTGCCAGAAAAAAAAAATGCTATGTGGACACGCATCCTAAGTAGGTGACAAGCAACAGTGGCCTGTGACCACTGATTTTGGTCAGGCAGGACAATGTTAATATCAACATAGCATGAAACAAAATTATGTAGAGAGGATATCACTCTTGTCTTATGGCAGTGAATTTTTAGAATAACCCCGTAATAGGTACTTGAGAGTCAGCATGCAGTCATCCAGGATACGGTATAGTAGCTAGTTTTGCGCAGTGTTAATATAATTGACCAGAGTTGCTAAATTTTTGGTTTGAGCTAAATTTGCAAATCAACTACATCTTAAAAACCTCACAAATGACCAGAAATTACCCCCTGAATAAACCGGGACACTGGAAAAGGAAGACATGGTTACAGTATACTTATAGTATGCACTCAGACATTGTTTGCAGAAATGTAATA
>JAOVYU010000042.1:17392124-17428293 GCA_025674565.1 Synodontis membranacea
GGTTTTCATTCTAACCAAGCAGAAGCCACAGCTGATTCCACTTGTTTAATCAGTTGATCTTGACTTTCAATAGACTCTTCTGTAGTTTCTGCTTGGTTAGAATGGAAACCTGCACCCACACCGGGGGACACCCCTGTCCTAGGGCAAGAATCAGGGCTGAAGAGCTGCATCAGTGTCCGATCAGAAGTGACCCAGGTTTCGTTCGTGAACACAGAACATGACTTGTTGTAAAGCACACGAGCAGCAAGTCTTTGCTCTTTTGTAGAACCTGGCAGGAAAAGCTTGTCGAGATTAAGTGCCATTAATTTGAGCGTGACGGAATACAATAAGCTGACACTTGGCTTATATAATAACAAGGAAAAATGGGATCAGTAATTCAGTTTATGTAAAGAATAAAATTAAAGGAAATGTATCACCCTATATGGCTAGAATTGCAGACGTCTTTTGTAGTTTATTCTTGTCTGATGACTTTTTGTTTTTCAGTTGTGCAAGCCATCATCTAAATTTGCTCGTCGTTCTTCTTTTCCAGATCGATCCTATATGCGACTGACAGAAAAAGAGAACGAAACTCTTCCGATAGACGTACGTTCTCGTCCCAGGTTTCTATATTTGTAAATGTAATGTGTAGCATAAAATGGGAGAATTTTTTTTTTTGTTTGTTTTTAAATGTTTAAAATATTTATTTTGTGCTTACAGATAGTTTTACAGACATTGTTAGCGTTTGTGGTTACATGTTGTGGAATAGTCCACATCTCAGGTGAGTTTAAAGACATGGACGCGTCTTCAGAGCTCAAACACAAGTAAGTGAAATGAACTATTAATTTTCATTGCCTCAGCTCGAGTCGTTTGAATCATTTTCTGGTTAGACATTGTGTCTAAAAACTGGTGTTCGTCATAAATCCCTTCTTCTTTCTTTCGCCAGAACATTTGACACATTGAGAAATCACCCGTCTTTCTACCTGTTTAACCACCGCGGCAGGGTGCTCTTCAGCTCACCTGAGCCTGAGGCTCCTACTGCAACTCCTCAGGCTTTACCGTCCAATCCCATGAGGTTACGCAAGCTGGAGAACTTTCACTGAGACTAGCCTTGAAAGGGGATCCCCTTGCCTGTTTTGCCATCATTTTTCTTCCTCTGCATCAGTAAGCTCCTCAGTTGGAATGGACATATAAACCATTTTTTTCCCTCTCACTCTTTTCTCTGCAAATGTCAGTATGCTGTACAAATCTGCATCTCAGCGTGGTTACTACTTTGAGGTCTATGGACTGTGCCAACTCCTTATTGTTTTTTCCCCAGCGAATACATTTGTCTTAAAACGTCTGAAAGATACACATACTCAATCAGGTGGCACACAGAGAAAGGAGAAGCCATCCATCTGTTTCACAAGGGGCCCTGATCCCATCTCCTGTTCCGTTCTGTTCGCCACACGACCTGCTGTGCTGCCATGTTTAACTGAAGTTTTTTCTTCCCAGCACCCTTTTCAAAGGAGGTAACTACTATGGACCATTAATTTTACTTATGTTATGCTATTTATGACTGACGGACTACAAAATAGATTTTGGTATGCAAATAATGCTGAGGTTAGTGTAATTACTAAATTAATGCCTGATCTGGGAAATGAATAATAAAGACGTCTAATAACGCTAACAATACTGTGAAGACGCTGTGGGAAATGAATGGTACACCCCTTCTTTGTTTGTCGTTTTCTTTTTTTGGAGGGGGGGGGTTGGGGGAGTGGATGAGAGTGACTTTTTTTTCCATTTTGTTTTACGTTACAGTGCATCTGATTATTTTTAACAATAAAATCTGAGATTTTATTGCTGAATTTTTTAACTGAAGAGATGTATTCATTTTCACCGTATCAGGACATCTCTTCACTGTGTTATCTGGTGTGTGTATATATGAGTGTGTGTATGTGTACATGTGTGTGTCATATGTATGCACATTAGTGCATCTCAAAAAAAGAAAATTAGAATGTCATGAAAGAGTGCAGTATTTTCCATCAGTTATTTAAGAAGGTGAACGTTTTATATATTCTGTGTTATATACATAAAGTAGAATGTGTCGAGCATTTTTCAATTTAAATTTTGATAATTATGGCCTACAGCTCAAAATACTCTATAAAAATGTCAAATTCTGAGGGGGAAAAAAAGCTAATTTTGAGTTTGAGTAAATTACTATTCAAACAGTTCACTTGAACGCCATGTTCTTGCAGTCTAGTTCAGTACACACAAACACAATAATGGGGAAGAGTGCTGACTTGACAGTTGATCAGAAGACGATCATCGATTCCCCTCCACAAGGAGGGTAAGCCACAGAAGGTCGTTGCTGAAAAGGCTGGCTGCATCAAAAAATTGGAAAGTTGACTGGAAGGGAAATGTGTGGTAGGAAAATGTGCACAAGATACAGGGATGACTGCATCCTTGAGAGTCAAGAACTTGGGAGAGCTTCACAAGGAGTGGACTGAAGCTGGTCTCAGTGCATCAAGAGCCACCACACACAGACGTCTTCAGGAAATGGGCTACAATTGTCTCAGACCTAATATCAAGCCACTCCTGAACCAGAGACCACGTCAGAAATGTCTTACCCGGGCTAAGGAGAAAACCAACTGGACTGTTACTCAGTGGTCCAAAGTCCTCTTTTCAGATGAAAAATCAATTGGAAATCAAGTTCATTTGGAAATCAAGATCCTAGAGGCTGGAGGAAGAGTGGAGAGGCACAAAATCCAAGGTGCTTGAAGTCCAATGTGAAGTTTCTGCAGTCTGTGATGATTTGGGCTTCCATGTCATCTGCTGGTGTTGGTCCACTGTCTTTCTATCAATCGACACAGCCGTTTACAGGAGATTTTAGAGCACTTGATGCTTCTGTCTGCTGACCAGCTTTATGGAGATGCTGGTTTCCTTTTCTGGCAGGACCTATCACCTGCCTACAGTGCCAAAATTACTACAGATGGTTCACTGACCATGATATTACTATGTTTCTGTGTATTACTGTGCTTCTCTTGATAGAAAATCTATGGGATATTGTCAAGAGGTAGATGAGAAACACCTGATCCAAAAATACAGACGAGCTGAAGACCGCAATCAAAGCAACCTGAGCTTCAATAACACCTCAGCAGTGCTGACATGCCACACATTGATGCAGTAATTTCTGGTAAAAGAGCCCCAATTAAGTACTGACTATATAAATGAATATACCTTTCAGACATCGGACATTTCTCTGTTGTAAAACCTTTTTTGGTGCATCTTAGGAAATATTCTTGAGGCAATGGATTTCTGAGCTGTTTTTATGAGCTATAAGCCATAATCATCACAATAAAGACAGAAAAGGCCTGAAATATTTCATTTACGCATATTGAATATGGAATATATGAAAGTTTTCCTTTTTGAATTAAATTACGAAAAAAATGTACATCAGGACAAATTAAAGGGGAAAAATGGTGCTGTTGTGTTGTGGGTGTCATTTTTTTGGCATCCCCTTAAAAACGCTGTGTCAAACTGGAAGTCTTCCTGGGCCACATAAGTACCTTTACGAGTCTTTAAAAAGACACAATCGAAGGATATGCATTATATATCCATCCACTAGGCAGTATCTCTTCAGATTGTCCCTGGGTCTGTCCATGATTTTCTTTAGCCGTGTATCTCAAATGAGTGGTTGAATGTTTGTAACATTTATTTGGAAATTTCATAGTAAACTTCAAGTGAACAATCAATTTTCGAATGGATCCAAACAGGGTCAAGGTCATCGCCTTCTTCCTATATGAAGTATATTTAAAGAGTATTCCTGACCTACAAATTAGTAACCTGAAAGTCTAAAGTGTAATTGGTGTTGACTAGTACTTGTTTAACATATTATCTATTCTGTGAATTCATACCAATGTCCTAGGCTCTGAAAGTAGTGTAGGAGGTTTCTAGGATAAACTAGGGCTAACTGTTCAACTATAGGACAACATTTATTAATCTGATTACAGTTGTTAATTTATATCTGATTTTCCAAGTATCGAAACCATATAAAGGTAAGAAAGAGTTAAGAAGAACTCAGACAGGCTTATCTCTGCTAACAACATGCTGTCCTTCCATCTCTCCTGTCTCTTGTTTTTAACATATTTGTAGGAATTTGGCATCAGTCATTGAGTCACGTTAAAGGTCCATATCTAATGCATTTTTGTTTTTTTTTTAATCAGTTTGAGTCTGAATTGCATGAAATGCAGGTTCCAAGTGATGAGTTTGACAGTGCTTCAGCACTGAAATGTAAGCCCACATGTACTCTACAGTGAAATGAAATGTGGACCCTTCACCACAGGTCTAGTGTAATTTCTCAAAAGTAGGGTCACTGCAAACCAGACATTATTTCTGAATTATCTCCTTTATCCACTGATTATGAGCATTGATGAGTCATCTCTTCCAGGATGACAGTTTTCCTATCCGCAAGCCATGAATACTGTTAAATGAATAGTTTGATGAGTAAGAAAGTCATATGCTATGTCCTTCACACTTGCCAGGTCTCAAGCTCCTGATCTGAACACTTTAGACAGTATTCCTTGCCACCAACAAAGCATCAACTGACAGTGTATTTTGGAAGAATGGTGTTCAAGCCTCCAGTACAGCTCTAGCTCTACCCTGTTAATTAAGCCCGTATTAATATGTCACTGTATGTGTATATGATATAAGCTGTAGGGCTAGTTCGAGTAGTTTTGCACTGTGGCTGTGCCAGATGAGGTGTTTGTTCTAATTAGTAGTAGGTGCTGTCAATTTTTAACATTTCCAGCTGCCCTTTCCCTGCTGACCACCTACAGTTTTGTATTTTCTGAGAACGGACCTTCAGAAGAAGTTTAGCTTAAGCTTATTACCCTGAGCTGCCTTTTAAACCGAACACTCCCACAGAGCTCCCTGAGGTCATTTTCAATCTAAACAATTGTTTCTCAATAAAATCCTTTAAAAGTTGCAGCAGTAGCTCATTGGATAAGATTGTGCAGTGGTATGTGGAAAGCTGCAGGTAGATGTCCCAGGACTGCCACAGAGGAATTTCTACGTCCCAGAGCAACTCAAAATTCAAACAAATATAACCCACTTCTGGCCAAAGCCACACTCTGAAAATTACTTCCTTTTACAGGACCCAGGGTGCTACAGAGACCAGTATTTTTCCTCCGAGCACATATTTTATTGAGCACTGCCAGAATTTGATGGGAACATTTTCAAATATTACCATAAATGTTCTGAAGAAAACACACACACACACACACACACACACACTGAGCCCACCTTTTACTCTCAGCAGGATGTTGTGCTTCATTTGGACTCTTGAGTGTTGTTTTGGATTAAAAATATCTGCCACAAGCATGTAAGTCCTAAATCTGTGCAAAAATATATAAGTAATAAATTAAATTTTACTCAAATTTTTCCTCAGCTTTATAAATGTTTGCTTAGCAACAAAACAAATGTATCTGTTACCATAAAGAATATAGGTATAAGAGGATCTGTGGCTCAGAAATGTTGTATATTTCACTCTTTGTGGCTTTATGTAATGTTAAAAATTTATGTAAGAATTCTGCAACTTAAGATTCTTAAGATGGACTTGGAAACAAAAGTCTTCTTTTTGAATGTGAAATATTAATGAAAAATAATGAAGGGGGCCAATGCAAATGTCTGATTCTGTTTTGAATTATTACACTCATCCTTATCCTATACACTCATTTTCACAGCGGTATTATTTCTGTTATAATCTACAGACTGAGATAGTGAAAGCTAGTCATGAGTGTCAAAATCACATCATGCAGTTTACACTGCTTCTAATGTTACTGGTTAAGTGTCAAGTCTCTTGGGCAGTCAGAAATTTGCCAGGAGTAGAGCAGATTTATATTTAAACACAGGCTACGTTACTGACTGTTCGCTGGAAACGGGCCTTAGTCTGTCCTGACAAGCTTCACGTTTCTCCTCTCGAGCAACAGAGACTACAAATATTGTAAAGATCATTTGTTTAGAATGTTTATTTCATTTTCATTGTTTTTCATTAAAAAAATCATAAAACTTTACATTTTATATATATAATAACAAAGTTACAAAAATGTTTTATACAATTCTTAAAATATTCCTGTGTTCCAGTAAGAATACCATCCAAAAATAATCTATATTATTTATGAACGTCAAAAAAGTCGTATACATCTGCTTTTGAAAAATAAACAAAAAAGAACAACCATGTGGTCACTAAGGTAGCTTTTGCATGTGAAAAGTAGCCGATGACAGTCTGACAAATGCTCCAGTGAAGAACAGATGATGTTGAATGGGTCAAGAGCTTCCAAACAACTACATCCCTCTTTTTTTTTTTTTTTGGCCTGAATAAAAGTGACAATGTGGTGCCAGCTGGCCTGGCGTTCATTGGAATCTATTGCTTAAAAGATGTGTTGCATGTTTCTAGTAAATTTGCACAGAGTCTGATGAAGCTTTTCAATACATCAATTTGACTGGTCCTTTTACGTTGCTTAGCATTGCTTATAACAACAAAACACAGAGACATACCAACCTCCCATTTCCTGCTCAGGATGATCTCATGGGTATCAAGAATTGTTACGAGTGCATTATTCTCAAGAGTGTGTGTAGGAAAACTGAGCCTGTTGCACTGATAACAGGATTATTGCTCCGCAGTGGTCTACAATATTGGATGGTGGCCAGGTTGGTTGGAGTCCCTGGACTGCTATTGAACCTTATGAGCTACAGATATTTTGTGCAAAAGCATACCCATCATGTTAAACTGATGTCTATGACAGTGAACAGACATCTACGGACAAACACAATTGCTTTACATGATGTCTCTCATCATATCTTGTCTCTCATGGCTAAACCTGCTTTTGCTGGATGGTGTGTGTTCATGGACTGTCTGAGGTGCGGAAATGGCCAGGGGGTCCACTCAAACCTTATATGGTCGGATCTATAACTTATCCACGTAAGCGCTTTCTGATGCATCACGACTCCAGCGACTCAGAGTGTCATCAATAGAATGAAGTTCTGCTTCGTCATTTCTCCCGTTCCGGGTCTTTCTCTGATTCTGAAGTACAGTGTTGGCCTTTAACAGGCATGCTTGCGTACTCCGCTCCGCCAGCTCCACTTGTGTACAGGTTTCTCCCTCACTGCCGAACAAGGACGTTTCACTATCTGCCGTGGACGTTGTTAACTTGTGCAGGCAGCATCTGCCTCTCTTCGATTTCCTCAAGAGCCGATTCCAGCTGCTGGATCAGTACGCGTTTCTTAAACCTGAGAAGGGAAGAAAGATAGACAGAGAGAGGTTGGACCCTTGCATATGTACGTTAGTAGGATTCAGGAAATGTTATTATACATTCGGGTGAGTAGAACTGAACTTCTGAACGCCCTCAGAAGAAGGCCAGTTCAGTTCAAAAAGATTTGGGCCCTCAATGGTGTATACACAGTTTGTACATTAAATCTGTCCTCACACTGAAAAGCAAAGCTGCTTGTTTAGGAGCACTTTACACAGGGCCTGGAATGCTAATACTTTGATTTACAGGAGACAAACTTTTATTTATAAATTCCACAAGAGTCAGCAGGTTAATTAACAGAGCATCGTTTTGTTGGAGAATATTATGCATCATGCTGTTCAAGTGGATTTTTTAGTTGAATGCTCTAATTGGCTTATCACCAGACTGTGGAAAATCCAGTAGTGATAAATTTGTGAAATCACCTGGGAACCAAGTTGCACAAATGCGATTCATATGTTATCATCATACCCACATTTCAGAGAGAAACTAGGGCTATAGCATATCACATCCTCATGGGGCACAGGAAAGAGACCTTCTGGCACCTCTTTCACACACTTTGAAGACTTCAACTTCCCTTCTGTGTTTCAGCCCCCTCCATTCTCTCTCTTGCACACTTTGGACCTGACCTTCAACAACTGCCCTCCAAACCACAAGGGAGGAAATGTCCTGGACCTTGTCATCAGCTGACTTTCCATAGCTGTAGACATGAATGTTACCCCACTCCACTTTTCAGATCACTGTATTGTATAACTCTTAAATTACTCTTAACAATCACCCTTTCTGCCGGTCATCAACTATTCATACCGCTCCTCAACTTGCTCCAACCTCCACTCTACTGCTTTCTCCCTAGCTTCCAACATCGTAACCACCCTACCACACTCCTTTTCCTCTCCAAAAGTGGAATCAGCAACCAATACTTTCCTTTCTTCACATATTTCATCCACTGACTTCCTTTGCTTTCCATCTTCCAGATTGAATAGGTATTCTCACCCTACTCCTCAGCTGTCACAAGTGAAAGAAATCACAACTTGATGCTGATCTCCTCTTATACTGTTCTCTTTAGTTTAAGCATCTGTTGGTGATTTTTTTTTCACATCTCAACCTTCCGCCTTCACCTTCCTCCAAGACTGCAAATGGCTTTGCCACATTCTGATTAGATATCTCCTTTCACAATATGCCCGATTCTGCGGTAAATTACTCCATAAGATTATGGTTATGTGCAATGTTACATATGTAACATTCACCTGATCCATACGGACGATCCACTGGTGTCCCACAAAGCTCAATGCTGGGTTCTCTTCTCTTCTCCCTGTATATCCGCTCCCTCAGCGACACTTTTTTTTTGTCATTCATTGATATGCTGACTATACTCAATTTATTGTCTCCTTTCTCTCAGATACATGTTTTTACACAGATCCCAGCAGGTCAGCAGACATTTATGTCATGAATGGCAGATCAACAGTTGAAATTAAATGCAAGCAAGACTCAGTTTCTGAATTCCCCTGGAGATGCAACCCCATGTCAATATCTTGTGATCTCCATGGCCAACTCTCAAAACACACCATCTGACACTGGCACACAACCTTGTTTCAGAAAACATATCCCTTACAAACTATCCACCTTGCCTCACATTGCTAACCTGACATGGTCGTGCAGGTTTTTATTTAAAACATCAGGAGCATCTGGCCTTTTCTTTCCATGGAGGCGACAGAGGTGCTTGTTCAGTCCCTTGTCATCTTGAGACTGGATTACTGCAACTCCCTCCTGGCAGGTCTGCCCCGTGTGCCACCTGACCCTTGGGACTGATCCAGAATGCACTTGCTAGACTTGTTTTCAATCTCCCCAAGTTCTCTGACACCACCCCATTACTGTGTTCCACTACTGGCTCATCCTGCAACACCAAAAATGGACCAGTCCCCACTGATCACATGCTGTAGAGTATGCTCTAAAGCTTTTCACCAGGCTCCATTTGAGCCTCTTGCATGATTGGACTGGACCCACTATCCCCCAAGATACAAGGGAGACATATAAACTGTGAGTCACAGCTGGTCAGAAGACTAAACACCTATCTATTCACCAAACACTTGAGTTAGCAATTATTTAAAACATTCTTTGACTTTTGTGTTTCTTTTCTTGCTGTACCAATATCCCCCTAACAGGGTTTTAGCTCAACGGAATTCTTAGGCCCTGATGTAATAAACTAACAGCATTAACAGAAAACTAACTATCAGAATGTTTTCCAAAGACAATACAAAGCACTTCTGAAAGTTGCTCTGGATAAAGGTGCCTTCTAAGTGCTGTAAATGTAAGTGTCTTTAGTGCTGGATGCTATAATTTGTTTCCCTGGACATTCCTACACACAATATTCTACACATTTTAGCGTTTTCCCTGCTCCCAAAACACCTGATCCAACTAATCAGCAAATTAACACACATTCCCAAGAAAATAAAATGTGCAGGACGGGGGATACTCCAGGACCTGGACTGTGAAACCGTCCCAAACACCACTGTGCAAAAGACACAAGAAGCAGGACTTCCACACAACTGCTGAATTTCCTGACCTCGACATGGATTTCTAGTCCATGAATTAAATATATTAAAACTGACAAAAAGGACCCAAGGTTTCCCAGCAGAACATTGCCCAAATCATCACACTGCCTCAGGCGGCTTGCCTTCTTCCCACAGCACATCCTGGTACCATGTGTTCCCCAGGTACGCGACGCACACACGGCCATCCACGTGATGTAAAAGAGACACTATTCATCAGACAACGCCACCTTCTTACATTGCACTGTGGTCCAGTTCTGATGTTCATGTGCCCATGGTTGGCGCTTTTGGCAGTGGAAAGGGGTTAACACGGGCTCCCTGACTGGTCTGTGGCCATGCAGCCCCATACGCAACAAACCGCGATGCACTGTGTATTCTGACACCTTTCTATCAGAACCAGCATTAACCTCTTCAGCAAGTTAGTAGCTCGTCTGTTGGATCGGACCACACGGGTCAGCCCCACATGCATCAGTGTGCCTTGGCTGCCCATCACCCCGTGATCGGTTTCACCACCATGGACCATTTTTTATAGATACCGACCACTGCAGACCGGGAACACCCCACAAGAGTTGCAGTTTTGGAGATGCTCTGACCCGGTCATCTAGCCATCACAGTTGTCAAACTCGCTCAAATCTTTAAACTCGCTTGCCCATTTTTCCTACTTCTAACACATCAACTTTGAGGACAAAATGTTCACTTGCTGCCTAATATATCCCATCCCTTAACATATAATCCGTGTTATTCACTTCACCGGTCAGTGGTCGTAATGTTATGCTTGATCGGTGTATGGATGTGTATAGTACATTATGGATAGGCATGAACTTAGTTCTGCTTAGCTGATCACTTTTAAGGCATCTTTTTCAGGGGGAAATATTGCTTAGAACAGATAAGTGGATATATATTTAAATGAGCTGTATGTGCATGTAACACCAATAGTCACTCACCTGGCTGCTTCTTTGATGGCATGATGGATGAAGTACCTCTGCACCGACACTGGTCCTTTTACCTCCTCTAGCAGCCTGAATATTGCCTCATAATCTACCAAAGGCAGAGATTATGAGATATTTAAATAACAGAATTACTAAAACTCAGTACAATATTCCTGGGTTAAAAAATCATAAAGGTATAAAAGTATGTAGACACTTACTGCGGCCAGGTTTCCGGACCTCTTTAATGACTCGAGTGCGTAGTTCTGCATTGCTTCCCTCCAGAGGAACCATAATAATGGTGGGCTGTGTAGAAGTGTCTCCTCCATCTCCCTCCATCTCCCTGTCCTGGTCCGGAGGACTTGGATTCTCGTAGTTTTGTGGCCTTTCAGACGGACTTTCCTCTATACACTCTTCTCCTAACCTGTTTTCCAACAACGCCCTTTCTTCTCCTCCATCAGTGACCTTCATTCCTCCTTTCTCCTCCAGAGAGAACGCTCCAGGTCCTCCCCCGACCCCTTCCACTCCTCCAGGCCAGCAGTCTCCAGATTCTATACTCATCACTCTCTCACCATTGCTCTCTGCACCCACCGTGCTGTTCCCCTCCACTCCTATAGGGAGAGACACCCAGATTAGGCGTGCTGTAATTTCCAACATATCCTCTAGCAACTGCTGAGACTCATGGTGACAACATAATCCCAGCAGTACAGAAGGCTACTGTGACAATAACACATGGCAATGCAACAAACTAATGTTTGTTAATCCCCAGGCTATTACTTGTGTTCCAACGCAATGTACAGTAATTTCAAGGTATTTAACAAGTGTTATTACTGTTTCCTAAACATAGAGGGTC
This sequence comes from Synodontis membranacea, assembly GCA_025674565.1. Taxonomy (NCBI): domain Eukaryota; kingdom Metazoa; phylum Chordata; class Actinopteri; order Siluriformes; family Mochokidae; genus Synodontis; species Synodontis membranacea. Next base: position 17,403,715 of record JAOVYU010000042.1, read on the forward strand.
ACTAAATAAGTGATAACGTGCACATGGTTGGATATTTAAAGTTTAATATTAATAAAAGAATTCATAAAAGGATCCATCATTCAATTGTTCATACACATAAAGCAACAGGAAATTTTCGGATACCGACGAGAGACAAAGTTGGGTCAGGAAAAGGTGCGTAATAAAAGCGGAACCATTCTATTTTCTACCCTGAAATTTTCTTATATTATAGAGGCCGTGTTTGGGTGTTTTTAGCTTCGAGTAAAAAAATGTCAAGTAAATGGTTTTGAAATGACTGGCTTTTGTAAATGTAAAAAAAAAATAATTTGACCATCATGTAACCTTTCTGTCCTATTTTCACTCACATCTGTTCACACACACTCCTGCCATCAGGTGGAGCCCCGAGCATGTGGCAATGTCATATGTGTCTGTTTACATAAATACTCTTTGTTTGCTAATCATTCCGCGGAAATGTAATCAGCTTTAGAACTGTATGGCTATTGAGACAAAGATAATCCGAGCTAACTCAAATCTATTGCTAGGTATTGAATAGAATATCTTCAACCAGACCTCTGAGATTCATAATGCTCACCTTTGTGCAGTGGGATTGGTTTAATGAGACCGGGTTGGCCTGGGCCCGCTGTGGTCCCTTTGCCTAGCACATGGTTGCTAATGATGGGTGGGGTTTGGGGCCGGCGCAGTAGAGGGGACATGCTCCGCCGCCTCTTTGGAGCAGCACCCGAGTTGGGCTCTGTTTGGTTTCCCCTCTTCTTGCTCTGGGGGCCTGTGACAAACTCATCTGCTTCGTCTATCATCATTCCCTGTGATCGTACGGAGGAAAACATTTCATGCCTGAAAAAGGTTCTGTTTGGATGTTTCCACGGTTAAAATGTTACAGCAAAACAAAGAACATGCTTATTAAGATATCAAGTTCTTGTACCAAATGTAATGGGGGAACATGTGGATAAAAAAAACAAAACAAACAAGACTGTACTACTTCCTATAAAGTTTGAGTTGGCATGGAAAAATGTGACGCTTTGCCAAAAATAAAGCCAATGTGGTCATTAACCTATTGAGAGTGTAAAAAGTGGAGCTGATATTTGAGGACAGGGTGTGGAAGCAAGCAAGCACCTTTTTATCTTGTTTAAATGGGTTGCCGAACGTGTGCAGGCGTTTGGGCTGATCAGGGTCGATCTCACGAAGGGGGGATGGCATCATCTTCAGGTATTCTTGATAGTTTCCCATCTGACCCACAGGAATACTATGCAAATAGTCTACGGAAAAAAAATAAATAAATAAAAGTTTACACCAATAAAGAAAACTGTCATGTTTTCAGTTCACAACGTTTTGCCTAATTGTTCACCTACAAAAAAATACATGAAACCAACCTTCATCTTGGCTCCTGATAAGCTTCTGAGTAGTCCTTAAAAGGTTGGAGCGCATCCGCGTGACCTGATCCAGAAGATTCCACCGTGGAATATCATAGGCATTACGATAGGCCTGGGGCTTCACGTCCTGTACAGGAAATGCAGGAAGAAATTGTAATACAAAGCAATAAGTTCTGTATCAAGTCATGAAAACAAGACATACATGTCAGTTTGACGTAGTTTTATGGGGAAAAAAACTTAAAACGAAATTATGTTTGCATGTAACAGTGTTCCGTATGTTCGTCAGACCAGCTATACTCTGATCCGACAACATGATCTGTGAGATCCCTGCTACAGCCTGTACCTTGTTGAGGAGTGCAATCTGAAATCCAGCAAACTCTTTGAGGTTGACGTCATTAAGGCGGAGGGGCACCTCGCCTGTGATGCCCTGCAGTAGCTGTTTGAAGTCACGCCGGTGGGCGAGGGACAGTGTACTCGAGTGATTCTTCACCTTGATGCCGGTCTCCTGAGGGGGCTTTTTACCCACAGACACGATCATCCGGTCTGACTCGATCTTTGCCTTAAAAAAAAAAAAAAGCAAATGAGGTTATTTGGTTTAAATATGGAATTGATAATGGAAAATTAACCAAAACACTGTTCTCTAGAATCGTCCTTGACCTTGACCTTGGATTATTGTAAGACCTCCTCCTAGGGTTCACTGACTTGGGATAATTTAAATTTTTTTATTAAATTTTTTTCCCCTCATATATATATACCGCATACAGTAAACCCTTGTTTATCGCGGTTAATCCGTTCCAGACTCTACCGCGATAAGTGAATTTCCGCGAAGTAGTATTTCCGCGTAGTTAGAGCAAAGAAAACCCGTTTACGACCTTCTAAATACGGTTTTTAACATTATTAGATCCCTCCAGACATGAAATAAAACCTGATTTTTTGGAAAAATTTAAAATAAAAATAATTGACTCAAGACAACCGAGCACAACCCGCATTTTCACTGTCTCGATCAGCTTTTTATTGAATATACTGTATTTGAAAAAAACACCACAGAGTGCCACAAGTCTGCAACGGTCGACTGTACTCATTTAGGCACTAAGTGCTTTTTGACCATCACACCCATCTGACTATCGCACCCATATGTGCGTCTTCCCCAAACTGTTGCCACAAACTGAAGCACACAATTGTACAGAATGTCTTTGTATGCTGTAGCGATACAATTTCCCTTTACTGGAACTAAGAGGCCCAAACCTGTTCTAGCATGGCTATGCCCTTGTGCACAAAAGTGAGCTCTATAAAGACACAGTTTGCCAAGGCTGGCTTGGAAGAATTGAGTGGCCTGCACAGAGCCCTGAGCTCAACCCTACTGAACACCTTTGGGATAAAAGGGAAACGCCTTTGGGAATGCTGTCTGCACACCAGGCCTTCTCGCCCGACAACAGTATCCAACCTTACTAATGCTCTTGTGGCTGAAGGGGCAAATTCCCACAAATATGCTCCAAAATCTAGTGGAAAGCTTCCTAGAGATGTCCACAAACTTTTGGCCATATAGTGTATATTTCTGTATACACTTCGATGTTACACAGCTGATGAAGGAGGTGGTTTGAGAGAAGAAGGGCCTGTACATACAGCATATACAGATATATATATATATAGACATTCAAAGTTCTTCTACATTTAGTTAATTTTTCAAAGCTGATGCTAAATTCTGTGTGTGATTTCAGAAACAAATTATTAGGGAAAGCTTACCTGCTGGCTGAGTTTTTTTAGGTAGGAAATGACACTGTAGCTGAGGCCACAGTCCATATTGTCAGAGATGAGATTCGGTGCTCCCATCATCCTAAGTGCCTTCTTTAATGGCTATAGACGGTCAGCGAGAGAGATAAGTAAAAAAAAAAGAGACAGTGGCAGACAAAATGAGGTCATTCTCATCAAAGCACAGGATCTCAACCTCATTACAGATTTTACAGCACAGGTTTACAGCACACTCAAATGAATAGTGTTAACTGGGGTCAGATTACAGAATTGCAGATAAAAAGGTTTTAATAGCTCCGTGACCACTCTGCCATTAGGATATTTGGTATAATATAAGGGTAATAAGGTGCATAAGTTTGTGGCCTAGTAAATAGCTTGTAATTATTTAGCAAAACTACAGGCTAACTACTACAGACTACAAAAGCATGTGTTTTTGGTAGTTTATCAATCAAGCCTGGAGCATAGCAAGATTCATATTCGCCATTGCCTGCTACTGTTATTCAGTAGTGCAAAAATTCAACGGAAGCAAGAGACGAAATTTGCCAAGTTTATGGAAACGCTGCCATCAGTATTTCTGTGGTCAAGAACTGGTTTACTAAGTTTTAAAAAGGTGAATTTGAGCTAGATGATAAGCCAAGAATACTGTATCATGAATACATGAATGAATACTGATTCTACTGTACTAAGGCGTCTGAAGGCAATGAGGAAGATTCTGAAAGTTGGTAGGTGAGGTCCACATGCACTTTCAGGCTGAAATATTGTTCAACGGCTTAAAAACTTCATTTCACTGCTTGCTCGTGATCGAAAGATGTGGTGTATTGTTACTGGGGATGTGATCTACTACGATAAACCAGATTGGAAAAGGTCTTGGGTAGATCCTGGTCAGGCACCAACAAAAGTTCTTCTTTGCATTTAGTGGGATCGCAAAAGAATCCTGGAGAAACTGTCGAGGCCGAACGTTACAGTGATCAACTGATCGAGTTAAGTGAAAAAAATCAACGAACTACTATCATGCTATCATGCTAAGTTTACCGCATCAAGCCTCCTCACCAGACAAAGTGCCATTTCTAACAAACACTCTCTGGCCAACATTTCAAACAAAGAGAATACATACGTTGAAGACTAACTCTACATGTTATTTTAGAAAATCGCGAATAAATCTTGTTCTTAAAGGCCACGGACCTATGCACCACCCTAATATAATATAAACCTTCCTGTCATTGTTTAGTTTAACTTTTAAATATTTTCCATAATTTTCCATAGCTTTCTAGATTAGATGGTAGTTTGCAGTCAATGGCAATAAAAATCTGCTAAATTCAACATAAACCAAACACATAAGTAATTCTATACAGAGATGACATGACAGCCCGTTTCTGTTCCAATAACAATAGCGATACCGAAACCTTAAGTATCAGCTGATACTGATACCTATCCAATATTATTTTCTTTAAAAACTACTAACTGAACCACTTCTGAGTTAAACTATTTCACTTAAAACATATGTACATTGTAAACATAATGAACAGATTAAAGCATAAAGTATAAATATAATAAAATCACTCCAAACAAAAGAAATACCTTTATTTCTATTTAAACATTTCCAGTCTCCAAAATAAAATTTCTTAATAAAAGAAAAAAATTAAAATAAATACATTTTTTAAAAACACTTCACACGTCAAACACCTAAATATCCCTGGATGGCACTGCAGTTCTTACCAGCAGAAAGTAAGGCGGCATGGATTTCAAGTACACCTCAAAGGCCTGTCTCCACTTGAGGTTTGGCTTGAGTTTGTGCACTTTAAACAAGTCATCTGTTAAGTCAAGAAAGTAAGAAGCTATTAAATTAAGCTTATAACACTTTTCGTTTTGTCAAGATTAAGACATCATATGGCACAGTGTTAACATACTAATACTGAATAATCATTTTTAACACAAATTAAAATGCGACTTCTCTATTTCCTTTTTGTTATGTGGTTAGGTTAGGGTACTCGATATATATTTCAGTAACCACACTGAAACTAATACAGAAGGTGGCAGTCCCCTCTTAAAGTACCGGAATGTAAAGGCCAATTCTTCTTTTTGCTATACACTGGGTTTGACATCAAAAGATGAACGTGAGAAGATGGATCAGACTTTCAGCTTTCGTTTCCTCATATTTTGAAGGTGAGAAAGGAGGGAATATTTATCAGAGGCATTGCAAAATCACTGGGCATTTTTGGAATGAATTGAAAAAGAAATAAACCACTGGTCTGCTAACAACCAGACATCAAACAGGATGACAGAACCATTGTGAAAACTGTGAAGAAAAACACCAAAAGAACAGTGACATCACCCACAACCTCCACAGAGCAAGGGTTGAAGGTGCAGTATCACAATCCAAACTTCATGAACAGAAATATAGAGGCCATACCACAAGAGGCAAACCACCCAGCGGTAGTAAGAAACAGAAGGCCAGATTGGAATTTGCCCAAAAAAAAAAAAAAAAAAAAATACAGAGATAATTCACACAAGTCCTGCGAACCCTGGTGTGTGCCTAGTAAAAGTATTGGCGCCCCTTGTAAAGAGTAGGGAAAAGGGTTCGAAAACAATCCACGTTTGGAAAAAATGAGAAAAATCCAACCTTGAATGGAAATACCCGTATTCAGGAGAGAAACAAATCCCTCATCCAGAAATGATTATTTTCAACAACAACACATATGCCAGAATTATTGGCACCCCTGTAATACTTTTGCAAATAAAACAGAACTGTGTCTTCTCCTATAACATTTTATAAGGTTGGAGAATACAGTGCAGAGCCTCTGAGACCATTCCTCTTTACAGAATCTTTCCAGATCATCCAGGCCCTCTTTTGGGCACTCTGCTCTTCAGCTCACCCCACAGGTTTTTCAATGGGGTTCAAGGTTAGGGGACTGAGATTTCCCAGCTTGATTCTGTGGACAGTTTTGAGTTGATTTGGATATATGCTTCAAAATCCAACAACCCAGTTTTAGTTTCCTGGCAGAGGCAGTCCAATTTTGATAATAAAATGTCCTGGTATTTCATGGAGTCCATTATGCCGTGTACCCTAACAAAGTGCCACCCTTCTTTTAAATGCCACAACCACCTTAAGTGTTTATTGCCAAAAAAAAAAGCTTCATTTTTGTTTTATCAGACCACAAGTTTTGCAAACTCCAGCTGCTTATATTTGTGGTTAACTGACAGAAAAGGCTTTTTTTTCTTGCATACTTTCCAAATAATCTGTTGGCATGGAGGTAGCATCTGATGGTGCTTTTGGAGACTTGGTAATCCCAAGATTTACTTTTTCTGGTAATTCACCAACAGTGATCCTTGTTTTTTTTTGTTTTTTTTGCCTCTCTTACAATCCTCCTCATTGCACATGGGGGCAAAAAAAACCTCGGGTCCTCTTCAAGGTAAGTTTGTAACAGTTCCATCTGATGTCCACTTTTTATTATTGCTCTAACAGTGGAAAATGACCTTTTCAGGTGTGTTTTTTAACAACCATTCCTTGCCTTTTGAAGGTCAACACACTTCTCCCTCATTTGGTTTGTATGTTCTCTTATCTTTCCCATGCTGATGGATGACTAAGGGCATTTGGCCCCTGTGTCACCTCATATTTGTACTCCAGTTAATCAGGAACTCATGGATTACAGCTGTAAAATTCCTACGCACTCCAATCAACACAAAAATATACAATTTAAATGGGAAACATGCTTCAGTTACATTGTGCTCACAATCATTTCCAGAGATTTTCATAATTTCATAATCAAGACACGTGTCTTTGTTGAAAATAATTATTTCTTGTTGAAGGATTTGTTTTTCTCTGAATAAAATCTTTCAATTAAAGGTTGGATTTTTTCTCATTTTTTCATTGTGTGATGAAGCTATTTCACCAAAAGGTGGATTGTTTTCTAAACCCTTTTTCCTAATCTTTTCAACGGGTGCCAAGAATCGTGGCCGGCACTGTAGGATAACCTTTACCAAAGTGATGGAGAGGCCAAAGTGTAGAGAAAGAAACAATCTGCTCATAATCCAAAACGTACACGTTAATTGACATAACTCACGATGGAATCATCAGAATCCATTCAGGAGTCTACAAAGACATTCTTCTTTCTGCCAGTTTACAGAGAAACGCATCCAAAGTAATTGGGCAGTACTTCATCATACAGCAAGAGAATGACACAAAACACAACAAAGGACTTCACTGGGGGAAAAGTGGAAGGTTTTAGACTGGCCAAGTCAATCAGCAGACCCAATTATGAGAAGACTGGAGGGAGAACATCCACAAAACATACAATAACCGAAAGAAGTTCTAATACAAGCCTGGAAAATGCATCAAGCAAGGGATATACGACCAAATATTAAGTGAAGACTATCAGTTCCAATTCTAAAAAAATGTGTTCTGCCACCAAAGGTGTCATATTCCAAATGTTCCCGTAATACATCTACTTTGTAAAATATCAGAACCTGAAAGCTGAAATTCTGATCTTTTGATCTGAAACCCAAATGTCTGCAGTTTATAGCAAAACCAAAAGAATTGGCCTTGCGGTTCCAATACGTTCAGAGGGGACTTTTATATAGTTATGAGAGTGAAGAATGTAAGTCTAGGCCCACTGACGAATGCTGGGACGTTAAGGCATTAAGGAAAATTCCTGCTAGCTGAGGGAACTAAAATGCACACTTACCGAGGAGTGGCAACAGTACGGGGTAGTTATAAGGCATGACGAAAAGATTCACACAGGTTAGAGTGGTGCTGGCTTTCAAGTAGCCGAAGGGCTGCACTACATCACTGTGCTTACCACTGCAGCTCACAAACACCTGGGTGGCAGGGAAGAAGTGTTATCAGAGCTCAGCCTCTACTGAGCACAGTTCCCTCAGCTCTCACACAGTCCTCTGAGAAAAAGTGACTTCGTAAACGTAGAGTGCTCCACAGAGGCAGGCTAAAAACGGCATCAAAAGCACCACCTTAAATGTATCTCCCCCTCTTTATTTGTTTTCACTGATAGATTTTTTTTTTTTTTTTTTTTTTTTAAATGCAGGCGGTCTACATTACCACATGGCTACAAATTCTAAACTTGAGCTGTTAAACATTCCTTTTAGGAATCCTCATTACGGGTCAACGAATAGCATTCCGGTGCCTCAAACCAACTTATACCGACGTCCATTCACATACGCACTGCATTTCAGGACTTATTCGCTCGTCCTCTGGTACAAAATTATGTTTGTCTGATTGTCATTAACCTCTGACTGTCATTAATCATCCAATACACTTAAGTTAAGTAAAGTTTTATCTATTAGTAGTTCTATTAGGGGGGAAAAAAATCTTTTAAAAGCCCTGTTTAAGTTCAGCTCTCTTTGATTTGGAAGTAACAGGACACGCGTTCATAATCATTTAAGAAAACGATCATAATCAGAAAGGTAAATCCCACCTGCCAGCACATATGAGGGGACTTCCTCTCCAGAATGTACTGGGTGAGAGGCGATGGCTCCAGCTCATACTTATCAAACGGCAGCTTGTCAATCACCATAGGCTCACAGTCAACGCAAGAGAAACGTACAACTGGATGGGCAGATCGAGGAGGCTAAGGGAGTGAGTAAAAAAACAACAGACAGTTAAAGTATATGCGTAGACGATATTCTTGACATTACAGCGCTAAAAAAAAAAAAAAAAAAGACAGCATCGCTACAGAGATGCTTTCTAACTATAGAATTACAGACAAATAGAAAACATCAGATTTTTAATGTAAATGCAAATGTTTTGTTATTCACACGCGCCAGTGCACACAACGGACGGCAATAAGGGAAGAAAAAAGAGGTGCAAATGACCTCATGTCAAGAGGCGAGCAGTGAAAATCTACCGCAGCTGTGTGAGAAGGCAAGCTCGAGTGCTGCTGCTGCTGCTGCCTCAATCAGATGGCAGTCACACTCTCGGCACCCACACAGCAAGGAAAGGCACGGCACCAAACATAGCACAGAAAGAGGAAGGTTTCATCTTCAGGCTAGTACGGCTAGCAAAACTACTCTACGGCTCTCTTGGTCGGTGTTCTGTAACATTCAGTCTGTTACTACTGACCTGGGTTCAGCTTTCTGGGTCAGTCTTTTGTAACATTATGCCCAATACTACTGATTTGGCTTTCCTTATTTTTAGCGTTCTATATCCTTACATGTAATACCGCAGATCTAGAATGGGCTCAATAACATGAGCCAACTTTCTGGGTCTACAGAGACTGGGCTCGTTTGAAAATTGATCCACTGATGTTTTCAACTATGATGAGCAAATGTTTCGCTTCACTCAAACTACACGATGCCTTCATATTAGAATGAGCACATGGTTGACGTCTTTGTCTATCTGACAACAGACCTCTTGTTGACTACAGAGAGAAGCTGCTTTCTCCAAGCCAAGACAGATTTGTCCAGGAAATACACAGCTCGTGTGCACTAACTGGATTAGAGGTTAATTGATTGCTGCCGTCATGGTGCTTGGCTGGCAAAAAAAAAAAAAAAAAAAAAAAACAGCAAAAACTGGCAGAACATCTGGACATTCTGCTAAACAAAGTCCAAAAGCACAAGCGTCAGCTGGAATGAATGGTGTGTGGGCAGTTAAAATGAGTTGTATGAAGTTATGGTTGGCTCATATGCTATAACTCACCAGGGTGGGAGAGTTCTGGTCGGGCCAAAAGGACTCTGGAATCGGCCAGTGGCCCACAGGGACACCGGTTTTGGGGTTTGGCCGAACATATATGAGCTTGTGGCAGCTGTGCCATGGCTGGGAGCTGGACGATGACAGAGGGCGTGCTGGATCCACCAGACCATCTGCACGGCAAAAAAAAAAAAGAACAACTGATAGTTAAATTGAATCACATCAAGCAGTCACTTGCAAGGTTTTTATATACATTCTTCAGATTAGATTCAAATAGATTTTAATTTCATTATAACACTGGATTTCAGACATAACTCCTCTTTCTGGTCTGAATAAGTTATACTGGAAAAAACGTTACAATCCACATTCACTCCGTCAAGCTGTAAGAACAGTCGTGATGTGCCGATCCCCGATGCATACCTTCGCCTACAGGAGGTGGATCTGGGCCCGTCTTCTCAAAATTAATAACAACTCCACTCAGAACCTTTTGCACCAGGGACTCCAGACACTGGTTCAACATCCTCTGTGTCCTAACACAATACGACCGACCTTGAAAACACCAACAGAAAATCCGTAGATTACAACCTATAAAAGTCATGGCAGTGTTATATTTACTGAGCACCAAATATACTCCGAAAAGAAACAAGGAATAACAATTATACTCAGTTTTCAGAGCTATTCTCTGTAAGTCCTCCCAAACAGGCTTCTAGCTTAATGGTGTTCTTTGACCCTGGCATATATGCACTTGTATGAGGATGTGCTTCTCAATGAAGTATATAAAGCTCTTCTATAAGTTGGATAAAATGCCATTTGTTAAATGTTCTTACTAGAAATAGGACAAATTACCTTCTGTACTATCAGTATAATTCATTCATATCATATCTCATTAGAATAATGACAGAGAGCAGACAGGTCTTAATGGTCCCAGATCAGAGCCTTGTCTCTTCTGAGATGTCTCTTTCAGTTCCTGATCTGAATTCTAATCCCAAATGGCTCTCTATTTACTTGACTATGCTCGGCATGGCATTAAGTGTTATTAAGACTTTTACAGTCTACAGTGGATATAAAAAGTCTACACGTTCATGATAAACCAAAAAAAAAAATGGAGCCAAAATAAATCATATCAGATCTTGTTCCAGCTTAAATGTAATACTGCAACCAACAAAATCCAAGTGAAAAAATTAGAAACGTTTTTTTTTGGGGGGGGGGGCAACGTACAAGAACTTGGGTGTATAACTAACACTAATAACAAAACTAAAACATCTTTGGCTTGCAAAACAGTCTTCGTTTGGCAGTTTTATTCCATTCAAAAATGCTCTAGAGATATCAAATTGTCAACGGGATCTCCTGTGCACTTTCCTTTATTGACCTGGATTTGTGGTTTGGATTATTAACCTTCTGGAATTTTTCCTAGATCTACATCTTGATCTAACATCAAGAATACGGGAGACTGTTATCTCCCTTTCAAGCAGGAAGCGACCAGCAATTGTAAGATATTCTTGGAGCTTCTGTAAGGTTGCTGTACCTCTCTTGGCAGCCTCCCTAAGAAACTGTGTTCTTGTCCTTTCATCAATTTTAAAAACAAGTTCTCTGCTTGTTAACTTCATTGCGGTGAACCACTGCCTCCATCTGTTAATGATAGCCTTCATGGTGTCTCATGGTGTATCTAACGTATTGGACATTTTATTTTGTACACCTCTCCTGATAAATACCTTTTGACAATGATATGCTGTACATGCTTTTCAAAGTCTTTCACTTCGCCAGACGGATGAAACCAAGAAGACGTTAAGGAAAATCCTACAGATACTGTAGAGCCGATCTTTATTTAGAACCACTTCACTGATGAAAGGTGTATGATAATGAATGTAACTGGTTAATTCTGAGTTCTGAATTCACCCTCTACAAAACAGTGCGCAACCAGGTTATAGTTTTTTTTTTTTTTTTTCTTTTTGCTCGTTGTTGTATCACATTAATGTTAGATGCCCAATAGGGAGAAATATTCAGATATTTCTAGCATTTCAGATCACTTGCACAATTTGCACTTGTGTGTGTGTATATATATATATATATATATATATATAAACCTGCTGAATTAACATACTAATCCATTCAGTTACATTCTGCAAGACTATATTAATCCATCAAATGACTAATAACATACTGAACTGAACTTTGGTAGGAATTATACACCTCGAGCCTAAATCCAAAACAGTATGTAATACTCATTACTGAATTTAACATGCGCTGGCTGAATTGCTCTTGGCATTTTCCCCATGGGAATCTTTTTTATTATTTATAGGTTTCGTTTAAAAACAAAAAAGGATATTTTCCCTTCCCCCACCCTCCCTTAGTTCAAACAGCAGAAGAAAAAAGAAAGTCAGTGATACGAGAGAAAGGAAATAGATAAATAGAAATGACAATCATTACAGTAGTCATGTACAAAGATAGATCAATGGTGCATATTAAAAAGATAAACATAATACATGTAAGAAACAGTAAAAAGGGGGGGGGTTGTCCTTTGTTCATTATCAGCTTGTGAATAGATAATGATTCTATACATTGTCAAGGAAAACACTGGTTGTTTTACAATGGCCTCAGGCTTTTAACATATTTCATGAAAGGCGGCCGACGCTTTCCTGACAGTTGACTCTATTGCATCTGAATTTTTCAAACTGCAGCATGGAGAGAATTTCACTGATCCACTTGTTAAAGTGCTTGTTGGAGGCTTGTCTTATTTCCACTGGAGAAGGATAAGTCTTCAGGCCATTAGTGAAGCAAAAGCTACTGCCTTTGCTTGTGATGCAGGAAACGTGACCTCTGGATGGGGAAACCCCAAAGATGGAGACATATGGGGAATTTACTATCCTTTTCCTACACAGGTATGACGGGACCTCAAAAGTATTTTTCCAAAAACTATTCCGAGATCGACAGTGCCAAAACATATGGCCTAGATCCTGGACCTTGTTGGCACCGTAAACACGTTGGACTAAAGTCAGGATATTTATTTATTCATTTATTTATTTTGCAAGTTAAGCGTTTGAATAATGTGATCGATGTTACATATTGAATGAATGAACAAATTGAATCGGGCATTGTCTGATGCAAAAGGATTAGGTATGAACACATTCTAGGCAACATTGCCAGATCTTCCTGGAGAGTTCAATGTTTAACTCCTGTTCCCATGCCACTTTTGTCTTGTCCCATGATTAATAGGCGGATTAATATTTTGAATCATAACGTAGATTTTAGATATGTTACCTTTCGGGTAGGGATCTAAGGCAAGTACATCATCAGTAACATTATTGGTTGGCAAGTATGGGAGTCTAAAATTGTTGCTAACAAAGCTCCAAATTTGTAGAAATCTGAAAGAATCGAATTATGGAATGTTGTACCTTTTTTTTTTTTTTGCAACGCTCTGAATGACATGAATGCTCCCAAGTAGAAATCCAAAATATTAATTTGCCTCATTATTCTGTTTGCTGCCCAATAATAATAAATGAAACTGGGCAAGCTCAAACCTCCTGCTGTGGCACTTCCAGAAAAGTTTTTTTTCTCAAACGTGGGACAGATTTGTTCCATACAAAAGAAGAGATCAAGTCGTCTAACTCTTTAAACACAGACCTGGGTAAAAAGAAAAGGAATCGTTTGAGAAAGGTACGGGAAGCGGTATAGAACTGCCATTCTTGATAGCATTCACTCTTCCAGCAAAAGGAACGGGCAGTTAGATCTTGTTTGGTGTGTCTTAACAAGGTTTTAAAATGATGTCTACAGAATTCTTTATATGAACGTGTAACGTTAACTCGCAGGCAAGTGAATTCTACGGCTTGACTCACAGGGAAAGGACTAAAATCCAAAACGGTTACCAAGTGGCTAGCCGGAAGACGAACACTTTTGGAGAAATTCAAAATTATAGCCTGATATTTTGCTGTACGAGTGTAATATGTCAATCACGGCTGGTAGAGATTCTAAAGGATTTGGTAGATATTACTAAACCTTGTGTATGTTGTTATATCTCATCACTCCATCAACCCTCTCTTCTTTTCTTAAGGCAAATGGCTACCCTGTGGGAATCTTAAGAGCTGTTCCGTTATTTTAATAGCACAGGTTTGTTAGATGACATGACATGCCAACTTGTCTGTAAACCTCAGGAGCGTGTCACACCCAGAAGCCATTAGTATTATACATACATGATACAATGTGAATGAAGCTGTAGGTGTAACGAAGAATGAAAGAGGTTGTAGGATCTTAAATGCTTTAAGGTTTTAAATGTATTGCATCTATATGTCCATGTCTCCAACTGTAACTTTGTCTGTTAAGTAGAAAAACCATTTGTAAATGTGTATAGTTAAGAGAAACTGAAACGGGCTAATCAAGCGTCAAACTTGCGTCACATATCTACTGCCAGGGATAAGTGTGTTTCTATAGGAAACTTTGACCACACGTGATATAGGTAAAATGCACTTCTGTGTAGTGTGGGATGGGCGTTGAGGTCATCGCAAGGGGCATAACTCTCCTCTGCTACTTTCAAATCAAGTGACGGAGGGGGAAAAAATGTCCTTCAAGTGGTTTTAAACAAGTTGTGCTAGTACCTCCGGTAACCTCACACATCTGGGTGATGGCTGATTCATCACTGGGCACACTGCCAAGCTGCTCGGTGTCGGGGACGGCTGCACCGGGCATGCGCAGCACCAGGGCAAAGAGACGTTGGTCCCAACGGAATGGCTCCTTGGTTAGCTCACTCCCAGGTAACGGGGAATTCAGAGGCAGATGAAGCTGAGGTGACATGGGAACAAGGGCACACAAGATTTGATGAGATATGCTATAAACAGCAAATCTTTAAGGTTAGAACACAGTCCTGTCCCCTCGATGTACTACTACTAGATATTCGAAATGACCTAGATGAGCAAAAACCTCCATAATTATAGCAAGCAGTCCAAATGGTGGGTCGTCGGTGCTCACCTCATCTGGCACTCCAGAGCTGTGCGTCAGCTTGTTCCCGTCCGTTATGGTAATGATGACTGACGGCTCCAGAAAAAAGGGATTCCGCCCCTAAGGGGAAAGAAAAACACTCTTAACACACTTGGCTGCAAATGAAAATATATGTGTGTGTGTGTAAGTGCATTAAAACAAGAAATTGAAACAGCAGGTTTATATGTAACAGCAAAAGTATCGCCAAACCACAAAAGAAATAGAAGAATTTTTTACGTTTTTTAAGAAGTACATCACAAAGTCTATCCTTCATCAAAAATGATCCTATCATTTGGATACAGCCAAGAAATATAACACACAGCTGCCGTCAGACGCTTATATCCACTCTATGTCATAGCAATATTGGGGGATTTCAATTATTTGTTTGATTATTAATTGAAACTGTTCATTTGTCTGGGGGGAGGAATAATTGCACAAAATACATCTTTAATAGGAAAAAAAAAAAAACAAGAATCTGGTGCACAAATTGTAATTTATTTTCTGTTTTCAGAAATCAACACGGGGTCAAAATTATACACACGGGGCCAAAAATATACCTGCAACACCTGATGTCTGGTTAAACGTCTCTTAGCAAGTTTCACCCTCACAAGATGCTTTTGGAAGTTCAAAGAAATAACTGAAAGCCCAATATTGCCATGGCATTCATGTCCATGATGACTGCGTTTAAACTTCTCACTGAAAGCCTACATGTAAATTCCAAGAGCTTTAAGAGTGCAACTAGTGTATCCTTCCTGGTCTTCAAAAGCACACGGTTCTTCCCTGTGCCCATCTAAAATGCGAAGAGGGTGCCGCAGTACGAAGGAACAAGTACCTAAGAGTTAGTTAAAACGGTTAAAACGCATCAAAGTTTGTTAAAAGTCGAGTATAACATTAGTGGAACTTTATTTTGGCATTTTAATTTGACTTGATGTCGATGATGTACACGATGCCATATTGCATTACGATCGAAAAACAGCACATCTCCACTGCAGCCTAGACTTTGGGACCTGCTATCATCTACCCACTATATATATTATAAAAAAAATTAGATGGTTCCTTAGTTGGAAGCACTCGCAAATGCAGCAGCCCCGAAGCTCCAATATTATTGACTTTTCCTTTCGTATATTTAATGCGGTCTGACTGAGTGCGGGAGATTTAAGCAGCATTTGAAATGGCTGGAAGATGGCTGCAGGATCACTACACTGCGAATAGACAGAATGTTGTGATTTAATTTTCTATCTATATCCTGTACTGTACTTTAGGGGTTAGGCATTCCTGTACACTCACTCAGACGCACAATGAAAATCAGTGGCCGTATGCCAAACGGCACAGGATATACAGGCTATAAAAACGGGCTGCACCATTAATTCTATTTTAGTCATGATCGTAATTTTTGGCTTCCAAAATGAACTGTCTGGGACGGTGGTGAGCTTAGATAAAGTTAGTTGACTGGCTACCATGAGCGCATTTAATCACAACTCGAGCACTTGTTGTATTGTCTTTTGCTTCCAGGAAGAATCCCGTTTGATAGCTTAACAACCATGGCTGTTCAAAGAACCTTTGAAGACTCCCGTTGTTTGGGATTTGAAACGCTAAATATGAACAAGATTACTAGTAATTAATACTGGATTAATGAGCAGCCTATGGGATTTAGAACATTTATTTTAAAAGTGAAGTAAAAGCTATTTTGCTCCTGGACAACTGAATAAATATCAAGGATTGCAATATTTATCAAAATACAAAATTATTATTATTATTATTACTCCTGCCGTCATTGTGCAAAAGCCCTGGTATGAAGCCACGGCTTCTACGTCTTTCGGTTTACAGGTTCTGATTTTTAGGAAGCTCGGGCCAGTCGTCACTTTGGCTCCGCTACTTATTTTCCACTTCAGAAGATGAATGAGAGTGTCATTAATACCTGGCCGTAGTTGTCGATGCCAGACACCAGTCTGTTGAGATTGAGCAGGTCGAAGGCAGTTCGGAGAGCATTACCAAGAGTGGTCAGTCCACATGCCTGCAGATTCTTTAGTTCACTCATGAAGGTGGCATGGTTCTCTTTCCAGCCCGCCTGTGGTGCATACAAACATGTACAGAAGGTTTTACACAAGACACAAAGCACTGCAAGACCAAGAGAGAGAGAGAGAGAGAGAAAGAGAGAGAGAGCATTAGGTCACACTGCAGCGCTGTGAAGACACAAACACATGCGGGCCTCACACACAGTATCAGAAGACATGTAGTACAGAACGCAAGCCCACACAGGGCAGCGCAGGCTAATGAATCCGGCTGTCTGTGGGTTGTCTCGCCATTTCCTCCACTGAGGTCAAGTGCCTTATTGTTACAGCATTAGGCTTAATCTACGGATGACCCGCAGGCTTACTGAGCACAAACGAGAATGCGGAAGCGACAGGACAGGATCCATCGAGAGACAGGATGATAATCTGTGAGTGGAATAAATATTATATCTTGTAAGGGGGGGGGGGGGCACTGTGTCAAAAAGCACAACAATATCTGACAGTTTTGTCTTCGTGAGGACACGAGAAACAACTAAATGAGCCTGCCGAGGTTGAAGTGAAGGTGTTTTATAGGTGAAGTGTAGCATTACTTAACTGTAAAAAAAAAAAAAAATTGTCAATGAATGGCCCTCACAATGATTAGTAAGATAGTAAAATGTCCCCACAATGTCATAAAAACCTGTTATTTTTACCTCAGGACAATTTTTTTTTTCTCGTCCCTGATGAGGGACCACTCAGTTTTACAAATATCTGTGAATACAGAGAGAAAACTGAAATAGCCAAAAGTCTTATATTTCGTTTGGTTACGTATGGATAAGGTTAAGGCTGGGTAAGGGTTAGAGTTAGGGTTAGGATTATGCCCATAGATATCAATGGGAGGTCCACAAAAAATAAAAATAAATAAATACACTAGTGTGTGTGTGTGATACAGTCCAGATATACAGGCCATTACCAGATTTGCTTTCATCTCTTGAAAAATCATTATTAAGTGTGTTTCTTCATAATAACGTGTGTGTCTTCATAATAACACAGCTGGGGTTTTTTTTTTTTTTGGTATGCGCATGACGTCACAAATTCACTTCCCAGGAAACGAATGTGCTTAATGGCTCATAAGATCAGTGTAAAAAAAATAATCCAAAATGAAATGATTAATTCAGAGGAAATCAGTTCATTAGATGTAAATGTGCATGTATGTCCCGCAGTGCGTCGCCGTTAAGGCCTACAGTAAGTATACTTCAGCGGACGCGGTCCGGGCTCTTTTGCGCGCAATCACGCAGCTCCTAGGTTTTGTTTTCCGCGCGGACTCAGCTCGCTGACTGCGCATGCGCGAACCTGACGTGCCCAAGTATTATACTTAAGCGGATGCGGCTTAGCGCGCGGGTGTCTCCAAAGTATACTCGATCTTCTGCTGAACGCATGCGCGCTGGGACTTAAACACCCTAACGTTTTAAAACCTTCTCCTTCTGCTCTCATCTACTGGACGCTCAGTTTCTCACAGCTGAAGTACTACACTTGAACCTTGAGCGTGGGTGACTCTAGTCGCAGCGCGAAATGCAAAAGAGAAACGTTTTTTGAAAGTTTCTCTTTATTCTTGTGTTCTTATTGTTCTTCTTCCCGTATCAGCATTTAAACATGAAACGGACTGCCCCGGGGTCCTTTTTTGTGCTGTTATTTGCTCGACGCTGCTCCCGGTAGATGGGGAGACGGGTATTGGAGCCGCAGTGCGCATGCGCAGAGACACGCGAACGCTTTCAGCGGAAAACCGAGCACACTTTGAGGACACCCGTGCGCGCGCGCCCGCTGAAGTGCACTTGGGCCTTGAGACTGCTCATCCCTCAACATGCTTCTGTGTATGAGGACGGTTAATATAAGAACCAAACAAAACACATATTTGACATTTCAGGGCTTGTGTAATGTTTAGAAACCCAACACACACAAAAGCATGTAGGTGTTTTCAGTGACACTAATAATAATGTAGTTCACAGGACATATTGTTACCGCCAATTCTATATTTCTTTCCATGTGCTTTAACAGTTCAACAGGTGCGACTGCAATCAGAGTCCTTTTCTTGCCATGACAGAGGACTGTATCCTTCTACTGTATATCTCCATAATCCCTGATAGGGACATATATCTCTGTACTGCACCAGGTTTATTTATAAGGTTCCTCTGTATTTGATTATAGTGCCAAACATAATACACACAGCAGCATCTGTAACTATACAGACTGTGGGTATATTCTGTGTCAAAGCAATGCGGTAGAACTCGAATCCACCGAGATCAACAATGGAGAACAAAAAAAAAATCGCCTGCATTTAGTTCACTCAACGATCCTGGTAGTTTTCTATCTGATAAGAACCATGAGTAGATTAGAGCAGAGGCACTGTATCATTAATACGCAACCCAAACATGACTCTGTACTCCTTATCCGAACGCAGGACAGGTGGCTAGTACAAATGAGCTGCACAGCATAGACTGACAGATAAGGACTTTGTTCCCTGTTAAGCTGCAGTTATGAGAAAAGCAGCACCCGTATGAATACAGCGCCTGTGATGGAACAACAGGAATCGTCTTGGCAGAAGAAGACGTGTGACAGCCTGGGGTGAAACTCGCACAGCATGCAATATTATGTTATCATATAATTAAACCGGGTAAACTTTCATCACACTTTATAACGTCAGGACACTGCATTAAAAACAAAAAAAAAGCATGTGTTGATCTGTGTTTCTATTAAATGAACATTTTGCTTTCAGTGTTTCAGATTCGCATTAAATTCTTGCAAATATTGGCTTGCAAGAAATCCACAACGTCGAGATTTAGGCCATGCTTAGCTTTTATATTATAATCCCAGCCTAGATTTGTTGCCTAGCTAGAGAATCGCCTCCTAAATGAAACAGAGTAGTGATTGTAATCGAAGTGACCATGATGACAACCCGGCTAACCCTTTTTTACTAGCTAAATATTTTTTTTTACAGCATTACGGTTCTAGTTTCGAGTTTCGAGAACAATCAATCGGTTTCCTGTGTGTTCCGGACATTTTATGCACTTTTTTATATATAGATTCCTAATGTTGCTGCAATGTTTTGTTAGAGAATTATTAATAGTTATGTCCCCATAATACATGTTTTTGTCTTCCTGGGAATGTCCTTGCAAACCGCTGTTACGGTACGTGTTCCAAACAGTGCGGAAACGTTCTTTTTGGAAAGTTACATCCCATCTTTTTTTCTTAGAACACAATGAGTATTGTTCGAATGTTCTATCACTTACTGAAAGTTCTAATACTGTGTGCTACCGGATGTTCTCTGTTAGCTGGGATCTTAGTGTGTTAGATACCAGAGCACATTGTACAAGTGTTACCGAGAGAGAGACTCTGCCTCGGGGTCTGCTTTGTTCTAAGATCAGGTGGCTTTTTTTTTTTTTTAACACATAAGCCAAGTTCAGCCTCTCAATCTGTAGTAAAAAAAGAAAGAAAAAATGTTGATGACTTGCAGGTGCTTGTCACGTGTGAAGAGATGATGGCGATGATATGTAGGCTTAACCTGTCATGGTAATGTAATAACGGCTGCTTAAACCACAGAGAAAGTCACGCTTGTGAAAATGCTCTTCTGCATCTGGGGCAATAGGACAAGGTCCTGACCCAAAAACATTACAGGGCTTTTTCCCCAGCATTCCTTGTCTGTCTTCATGCTTGGATTGAACATGCTTAAGAGGGAGAATGAAGTGTGCTGACAATCTGAACAAAGTACATAAAACCTACAGTTTTACACTGGTCAGAATTTTACATACAGTCATCATGGACATGACGGGGGGGGGTTATTATTATTTATTTGAACTGTTGTGTTTCTGGGGAAGAATGATACAATGTACAATGAGCATCTTTAATAGAAAAAAATAGAAGAATCTTGAATTTATTTTGGGTTTTTGAAAATCAACACTGGGTCAAAATTATACATACAGCGCACCTAATATTTGGTTAAACGTCCCTTAGCAGGTTTCACCTTGACCAGACGCATTTTTTTTTAAGCCATGAACAAGGTTCCAGCAGAATTCTGGTTGGATTATTTGACCACTTTTCTTGGAATAATTGAAACAATACCTTTTCTTAATAACTTGTGCGCCAGATTCTATACATCTATTACAGATGTATGCTGTACATTCATGCTTCCCCAGAAAAAGTAATTATTATTTTTTTTTTTTTAAAAAGGCCCTATTTTGGCATGACATTCATGTCCATGATGACTGTATATAAACTTCTGACCACAACTTTACATTAAACAGTTTTTGATTATTTCAAGCATGCAAAAAAAAATCCTCCTGATTAGTAGTAGCCTGATTCAGAGCAAGATAAGACAGACAATCCTCATCCTTTCAGAATTCTAAAAATAAATACAGATATCATTCGAAGCATCTCCATTTCCACTGAAATTTTAAAGCCTATGAGGTCTGCCTTCCGATTAAGCCAGTCAACACATGCAAAACTGATTCCACATGCATGCGTTTGTCCATTTCTTTCGCACGAAACAGTATTTCCATTTGCATACTTCTGTAGATTTCTTTTCGACGTGGTAATGCAGGACCGAAGCCCAACACATATCACTGGTACTGTACGTACCACCAACATGATCAGCACCACACAGCCGAGCAGAGGAGTTTAAAAATTGTATGAGAAAACAACTTCAGAAAATGGGCAGGACTAAGAATAATGATTTGCTTGTCCAAGAGTGAGACAAGTGAAGCACACTGCCCAGAAAAGCCAGCTTTGTCTGAGCCGGAAGCTTCGCTGACTAGCTGCTGAAAATCTCATGAATAATTGACAGGAAATTAAAAAGCCACTCTCTCAGACACTGTTGCCAGATTCTATCTTGCTCTGTTGGCCCTTACCCAGTGTATTGTCGTTCAGAACTAGGTTAGCATGGTGACTAATTCAGAGCTGGTAAAGCTTGGTTGAGAAGAGTGTTTTTATACAGGTGGGCGGGACAAGCTGGCCACGAATAGCAAAAACACACTCACACACAGACACAGCTTAGTGAGCTGTTGTGTCGTATAATACTTAATAGCAATCTGAAACAGATGCCATGGAAGACAACAAACAATGAACAGTAAAAAGAAACAACAACAACAACAAATGTCCATTTCTGTTGTCCAGATCACAATGAACAATACAGGATGTGTACATAATATGTATGGAAAAAGTCGGCAATAATAGAGGCCTATTCTCAGTATGACAGTGCCGTACTGTATGAGGTCGCGAGGCACTGGAGAAAAAAGTAGCTTCGGACTTTCGAGGATAAGCCTGGAAACGAGTGTGGGTTTAGAAAAGCCCCCAAGAGAGTGCCTGGCCACCTGCCAGAGAGAAAACACTAATGAACTGCCTGGGAATGAAGCCACTCTCATTGTCAATGTCAACCAGCTAATGAAGGACGCAATCGCACATGCAGCAGCAAGTCACATCCACAGATCCTAAAATCCGTCCCGGGACAAAAAAAAAAAAAAAAAAACGCAGAACATTTTGTTCTATTGTGGAAATAAAAACACACTTCCGATCCACCACAAACCGTTGTTCTTGTGCTCTAATAAATGTTACACTAATTCCTGGCACAGAATCTAAAGATCTCCTGGTATCCTTAAGGATATGAAGGACTGTCATGAGAAGGATTCATCATGGCAACTTAAAGGTTCATGGGAAAGCATATTACTAAGTTACTAATATGAATCATTTAGTAACTACAGTGAAACTAATAGAATTTACAATGTAACTGCAATGCAATGCAGTGTAACTCTTGGCCTGCTGACAGGTTTTTTGGGGGGGAATTTAAAAAATCAAATGTGTCATATGAAAGAAGTTAAAGGGAAACAGACAAACACAATCTCCTCTTGCTACACTTTTGGGAATAAATGGGCCATATAGTCCCTTTCATGTCGTGAATGTATATAACTGAGGAGGGAACCTCAAGTGTACATTTGTTCCTTTAGGTTTACGTGCTTTTCTTACATACTTGAACTACTTGTTATTGCTTTTGAGCTGCAATTACAAAAGGGTGCAAAAACAACCCAACCTGGGCTTATATGTTACTATGGGATGATCCATATATTTTTAGCAAAAAAAAAAAAACATTTTTTTAAATGTTGTGTATGATCGATTGTGTTTGCCCTTCACTTGTTACTGCGGAATGAGTAACATGTTTTGTTTAGAGTAGACAGTTCTAAAGTTCAGTGGGCTTTGTGAAAACTGAGATGTTCGGTTTGAGAACTGGAAGATGTGAAGATAAAAAGAAAAAGAAAACAAAGAAAGACGGACGTGTGCTGGCAGTTATCACCTTGTGCAGGTCACGTACTGCAACTATGTGAACTTTCCATCTGTGTCAGGCGGTTTGCCTAAGCAATGCAAATCATGTAGGAGGCAATTTTGTTTTGTGGTTTCATGGGATTTGACATTGGGAACCAGGCTCATAATGGGAGGGTGATTCGGTGTACTCAAATGGAGAGAAGTAAAGTGAATTGAGAAAAGTGGCAGAAAACTGATGCTTGTTATAAATATTCACTCGACTATATATATATCAACACTGTAGTCCATGAAAAATTAACCATTGAGAGGTAAATAAATAAATAAAACAATACCCTAAGAGAAATGCACTCTCATGTTCTTATTGATGGCTTTTTCACAAATCAAAGCAGTTTTGATTTGTTTAGTCTTTATTGGCCAATAAGAGAGCGTAGAGGTCAGCCACAGCGCGCCGAGAGAGGCGGGGCTCGCCGGGGAAGGGCAGATCGCTCGTCCAATCCGGGGCGAGTTAGCCCACCGGCGCGTCACGCGATACGTCACGGTAGATAATAAATCTCTCCGCCTCCATCTAAAGCGCCCGAGAGCTTCCCAACACAAAAGCAAAATGTCCGCCATGTTCAGAGGCTGCGCTGCTCCGCGTCTGCGGGTATTTTAACAAAAAATAGCCGTTTTTCGTCACCGGGAAGCCGTCTGACCCGATGCTACGAACCAAAGGGACAGTAGAGTCTCACTGTCAGAAAAAAAAAAATCTACGATTTAACCACATACAAACATTTCAGCAGCATTTATTTACCTTTACTCCGTATGGCGGATCGTCAAATGTAACTAGCATGTACCTGTCGCCTCTACTAGCCGGGTCTCGGGCACGCAGCTGTTAAAGAAAACGAAACAATACACATTAATTTCGACTTGATCCTATCACAAGGGATCCTTAACTGCCACAAGGTACAACAGTAAGCGGTAAAAGTCGGGGTAAAATTATTCTTTACCTTCATAAAGATCTCAACCGCGCCTTTAGCAATGTCCAGATACGTCGTACCCAAATATGTGCGCTGATTCATAGACGCGGACGTGTCTATCAGGAAAAGTAAAATAGGCATTTTGAAATGTATAGATATTAGATCTAGATGTTTACTAAAATCCCTATGATCGGCATATGACCGGCCTGGGCATGCATATATGGTGTGTTATATTTTGTTATAGTCAGACCCCCCCCCCTCCCTCAAAAAGAGGGTCGCACTGCCACCCTTTTGCCGCCGCCTGATTCTCTATCTGTCTTTTCTGAGCAGTGCTGGGGCTCGCGCTCACACAACTTCTCTTCCGAACAGACCGGCACGCCCTCGCTCCGCCGCTCACACCGGATTGGCTGAGCCGAGCCACTGTGGCCACGCCCCCTGTGTCATGAATATGCAATGAGGTCTTTGAGCGCTTTTCACCCGCCTCACACTTTTTCTTCCTTCTTGGTGTGAAGGGGGACCGCAGGCACGTCGGGCTCTTCATTTCAGTTCTAAACACGAGTATGATACGCCAATGGATACACTGTAACAGGCATGCGTAGCCTATT
>JAOVYU010000042.1:17466077-17488174 GCA_025674565.1 Synodontis membranacea
TAACCATGAATAGGAAAAACATGCTTTTGTCCAGGAAGTTTAGAGGGGACATTTTCATCAAGCAAGCATGCAGCATTGTAATTCGCTACTTATATGTGAACTAATAACCAAGCAGTAGTACAAAATGTAAACCGCAGGAACATTATTAGGTTAATTTCTAAACCTATCTAGCTACATTGCTTATGAGATTTTTTCTTTTTTCTTTTGCAGTTTATTCATTCAGAAGATCTGAATAAACATCAGGAATAAAACATGACGGGTAGCACTTTAACTGGAAAATCAGCCTTTTCTCCAATTTGTATTTCAGCGAAATTACAATTGGGGATTTGGCGCATGCTTTTTAACTGTTTATAGTTACATTCAGTGTTGGTGAACATCCACAAGACAAGTTCCTCTTAACACATATGTTAATAAGACAAACAAGCAGATCTCAACACCAACAGCGCTGACAGGGATGTCACTTCCTAATCTTTCTTGTTACTAGTTTGCATGCCACAAATATCTTTTCCCTCCTGTTACTAATTTGTACGCCAAAACTACCCTTACTTCAAAACAAGAAATAAATGTGTCATATGACCTTGCTGTGGCCCTGTTTGGATCAATTCCAAAAGCTAGTCAGTTCATCTGACGGTTACAATGAAAATTCCATATAAATCCTACAAAAATTCAACCATTTGTTCTTGAGATTATCCAAATAATGAGCATCTTGGATGGATGCATGGGCGGACAATGAGTGACGGATGTACAGAAACCAATTAAAAAAAAAAAATGCAGAGGGACTGGAATGCACAGTCCTCAGACCTGAAGACTCTCCCTTGGTGGAAAAACTTCCTGACCTTTACAAAGCACCGAGACTCTGTTTACTAGGGTTAAATAAGCAACTTCTAACAGAAACGTCACCAAATCGACGATTATACTTTTGTTAAATAAAAACACATATCTTTGTTTCAATCTGCTTATTATTAGCCTTAATTTATACAGCTCATCCGTCATACAAGTCCATGTGAAGGAGTTGTTACTATAGAAACGAGAATGTATTCTGACCACTCAGATTTGCGAAGGCAATATAGAAAGAAACTACACATCAAAACTGATACATCATCAGGCTCCATATGGTTCGATATTTTATCACAAGTCAATGCTATGTTTTAATATTCTGTTAATCGGTTACTGCTTATTCTAAGCAAGAGTGAGGTCAGTTGCTTTTTATCTCAACGTATCATCCTGATGATACTATAAAATCTAAAGCATGCCTGTTTATTCCCATTTACTGCAAGATCAGTTTTTAACTTGACTGATTCTTCAGTGTAGTTATCTAAATACTTTAAAGATCAACGGTGTCCTGGGCCATAAACGTGTCCTGTTTCAACACTGCATTACGTGTCCTGAAACCAAAATTCGTTCGTTATCAGAGATATGGTATCTGAAGTGGTCAGCATAACTGTTGCACGGTTGGTTAAATAAGCTAGCTCACTTGCTACCACTCAACGTTACACTGAATATATAACAGAAAAACACGTTATTTAATTTAAAAAGAAAAATATGTATATATGTATGTGTATATGTAAATATATATATATATATATATATTTTTTTTTTTTTTTTTTTTTTTTTTTTTTTTTTGCTTGATCACTTTTTTCCTCCACAAACAGCTCAAGTGAATTCTGTGAATATACGATGATTTGAGTGACACTTCAGAAAGAAATCGTTTTGCTTTGGTTCATGTTTCTGACCATATCTCTGTGAGAATAGTTTTTCTTTTTGGTCACAGTATTCTTTGCCAAATGGAATTTACTCTTTGCAGTCCACAGTTCTCTAACCTCAACACAAACGGCCCTTATCTGTAACTTAAAGGTGACCAATGAGATCATGGAGGGGGGGGTTACACAATGCAAGAGTTATCACCTCTTCTAAAGGCATGGTTTGTAAAGATACTAATCTGATTATGTCATCTTCAATGTTTCTAAGCAAAATTTATTTGTACACAAAATAGGTCTAGGGGTTGGATGGAATTTTTCCATAATCATATTAATTTCTATTTTTTTTTTAGCATTGAGACTAAACACATTTTTCATTAGAACCACACTAAAAACTTAATACGGTTTGTTCTATCCTTTACAACTTTGGGGTGTTTTTTGTTTGTTTTTAATAAAACACAATGTACAAAAAGTAAAAGAATAAATTACAAAAAATATAAAAATCCAGCCATTGAAACACAGTCAAAACCAAACAAAAAACTTGTCAATAAAAATCCTTCAAACAAAAACGAAAGCTTGTTTATTCGAGTGCAAGAACCAACTTATCTACGTTATCCAAAGTTTTAGAATCGTGGGTTAAACTGGGCTTTGGGAGGAAGCGGAGCCCTCTCTCTCTCTCTCTCTCACTCTCTCTCTACAATCTTCTTACAATCAAGTTCAGAGAATTTGAGAACATGCTCAAGGTGTGCCATTATATGAAGTTCTCGTCACTGATATCGTGACTAAGACAGACATTATGGACAAAAGTTTGTGGACACCTCATCAGGACATCCACATATGGTTTTTGAACATCTCACTCCAGATATAAACTCATTTTGGCTGTTAGAACAACCTTTTCTCTTCAGGGAAAGGGTTTCCACCAGATGTTTTGCAGAGTGGCTTTAGGGATTTCTCCATTCAACCACACGGACATTAGTGAAGTCAGGCACCGATGTCACGCAAGGAGGCTTTGTTTCGAGTTGATATTCCAGTTCCTCTTAAAGGTGTTCAGTAGGGTTGATGTCAGGGCTTTCAACATCTTCCACTCCGACCTTTAGAAAAACTTGTCTTCATGGAGCTCATGCTGGAACATATTTGGGCTCCTTAGTTCCAGTAAAATAGAGTCTTTTAACGTTACATAGACATTCTAGACAATTGTTTGCTTCTGTCGCTATGGCGATTGTAAAGGGGCGGGGGACAAAAACACATATTGGCGTAGACGATCAGGTGTCCACAAACATTGTGCTCAAACCTGTAGCTGAGTCAAGGGCTTAATTTGACTCAAGGTCTTCATTCAATGATCCTTAAAATGATAGGTTGATATTTTTATGAATCTCGAAAAAATTCTATACCCAGTAAACCATTTAAATAAGCAAAAACAAACAAACAACAACACATCATGCTTTCATCAAAAGTATGTAAGCACTTTCTTATGGTGAAATGAGAAAAAGCTGCTGGCAGGACGCACAGATCTCCATCTCCCTGTACGACAGTGTCAATCAGTATTGCATCATCGTTTACTACCACTGTTACGTCACGCTCAGATTCACTCAGATATGAACTGTGCAAGTGCCTGAGCTCACTGCACCCCGTTTAATCACCTACATAAGCTGATCTCATTACCTAAACCTCTCACACGCCTGCGGAGCCGTATATCCCAACCTAATTTCTGTATTCAATTATTACCCGGATGTGTTTTCCCATTTAAATAAAGGTGTGACCTAATGATCTGAAGTGTCTCATTAAAGAACAGGAAAAAAAAAAAAAGAAAAGCACCAGGAGCAGCGTTTAGCCTCCATGTGCCATGCTTTGCTAGAAAGGCGCGCGTGCACCGAGGCCCTGAAGCTATACGCGCCATGCTAGCCAGACAAAAAACATTTCAAGCACGGAAAATCCTACAGCTCGGAACGAAACGTTCGAGAAAACGTGCAGTGAGATTATCTGCAGAAGCAACGTTAAAGGTAATGTAAAGGTCTGAGATGCTGTAGTGTGGAGCCGAGTTTCCTAACGGACCATGAGAGCAGAGACACGCAGAGGAGAAACAGCACAGGGACACTGCAGTACACTACACTATACACACTACACACACACACACACTACACATACATACCACCACACAGGAGCTGCTGGACGCCATGGCCAAACCCGTTTACCGTGTGAAGCTCAAGCTGCTTCTATTCGGACCACTGCAACCCGGTGACTCGTTGAACCCGGGTAGCTTTACTGAACGCACTCCGGTGCTTCCGCACGGCGAGCGGGCGTGTTCAGCGTAGACCCGGGCTGCACCGCAAATACATCCCACTGATCGCGTAGTGCACTTGGTGGACGCGTACAATCTATACGCGACGTAGTGTACATGTATAGGGAGCGCGCAGATATCGTGCAGCATGACAGGACGAGAACGCGCTGAGTTACTTGGGGAAGAGATTGGTTAAGCACGGTCGCGCGGGACACGCTCGGAACGTATAGGCTGCGTTCATGTCGTGTTTCTGTAACAAGAGTTTATCCCTCGGAGGGGAACTCGGTAATAATGTGTCATCTGTAAACAATGAGGAAATAAATAGGTCCCCCAGCTGATTGCAAAGTGCAGCTGATTTGCATGGTGTCTGTCAGTCTGGAGAGCTGCATGATGTTTACCCTAATACCTCTGAGAAGATATGTCAGTTTTTAATTGATTAGAATTAATTAATTGTAAAAATAACTGACTGACTGACTGACTTATTTATTTATGTTGCCAAAAAAAAAAAGCAGGAAAAACCTAATAAGGTCCACAAGATTGTTTGTTTTTTTGTTTGTTTATTTCTGTTGCAAAAAAAATCAGGAAAAACCTAATAAGGTCCACAAGATTGTTTGTTTGTCTGTTTATTTATTTATTTCTGTTGCAAAAAAATAAAAAGCAGGAAAAACCTAACAAGGTCCACAAGACAGTCTTGGTCAGCTGTCCACTTGAAGGAGAAAATAGGTGAAAATGTGGTGTGAAAATAGGATAAAAGAGGTGCCTTCTTAAATAAAAATTTAAAAAGCATTGGTTTTTTTTTTTTGTTTTTTTGTTTTTTTTAATTACATCATCTTAATAGTCAAGATTCCTTTCTGAGTGGTTGGTAACACTGCACAACAAAGTTTTTGCTTCTTGAACACTGTTGGGTGTTTCTTAAAGATTTTTGCGTGCTGATCATGAATTTCACATCAAAATTTACGTACCGTTTTAGAGAAATCTTCAGTTTTGTCGTGTTTTTTTTCTTATATTTGTATCCAATACATTTTCTCTCCCATAAGGGACAATGGTTTGTGCAGCCTGGGCATGTCCAGGCATGGAATCAGGCCAGGTCGGAAGCTGTTCTGTGGAAGATGACATCCTGGGCATCCCTGGGCAGGTCTGAACGAGCTTGACGCTGTCTCAGGATGCTATAAAGGTGGCTTGCATACACCGACCCTGCTCATATGGTTAATATAGATAGTCAGTGTGTATGTATAGTATCAGTATAGTAAAGTGTAGTATCTGTAGCAATATAACAGTAAGTCAGCTTGATGCTATGGACGTTTTGGTGTCAGGCGATATGTCTCGTCAGTGTCGTAACGGCCGCGATACGTTCTGCTATATCTGTGGCGAATATACACTTGCGCCTCAGAGGCGTTCGATGACTGCTCTTGTGAAGAAAGCTTATCATCTGTATTTCGGCTGCGCCTCACTTTTGCTGTGCGACATGTGCTGTCAGTCTGAGGGCCTGGCTCAGAGGCACTCAAAAGACGGTGCCATTTGCTGTTCCGATGATATGGCAAGAAGGACCATGTGACGGACTGTTACTTCTGTTTGACTAATGTGTCTGGTTTCTCTGCCAAAAACAAGAAGTCAATTGAATATCCTCATCTGCCTTCAGCAATGAGACCCGTGCCATATGACGACAGTCTTCCAATTCCGAAACCACCAGAGGATTCGACCTTAGACTAACCAGAGGAAGAAACTGCAATGCAGGGTACTGACAGTGACATTGACCCGGATTTTGAACCGTGCTCATCAGGCGACCCACATCTGATAACACAGTACGAATTGAATGATTTGGTCAGAGATTTGGGTCTGTCAAAAGCAAAAGCTGAGCTGCTGGGTTCAAAACTGCATGAATGGTGTTTGCTGTCACCAGGTATGAAAATTTCTGTGTTTTGAGACCAACACCATGATATAGCCAAATTTTTTGCAACAGTCAACAGTCTCTGTTTCTGTTGTGACATTGAAGGATTGTTCTCAGCCTTGGATTGTGACCGCAACCCGGAAGAGTGGCGTCTCTTCATTGATTCGTCAATCTTAAGCCTGAAAGCTGTTCTGCTACACAATGGCAACGTTTATCCTTCAGTACCTGTTGGCTATGCAGCACACATGAAAGAAACGTATGAGAATATGGAACTGTTACTGAGGTATGTCCAGTATACCAGGTACAACTGGGATATCTGTGGAGATATTAAAGTCGTTGCTCGGTTACTAGGACTGCTAGTTGGGCCGGAAAAAATTGCCTGGAAAGCCTTCAAAGACGTTGTTGACAATTTTCTGGGCAATTACAGAGCCCCAAACTACATTCAGCTGGTAGACAAACTTCTCAAAGCATACAGGACAATGAAGTGCAACATGTCACTCAAGATTCATTTCCTCCACTCACACTTGGACTTCTTCCCCACAAATCTCAGTGCTGTCAGTGACGAACACGGTGAAAGGTTTCACCAGGACATTGCTACGATGGAGAAACGATACCAGGGCAACTGGAATCCGTCAATGCTTGCTAACTACTGTTGGACGCTGCAGCATGATGCACCAGACACCGAATACAAAAGAAAATCAGGAGCAAAACACTTTTAGTGATGTTGAATTTAATAGCTTATGCAAACCGTAAACGTGACTAAATACGTTATTGTCAGTAAACATATAAGTGTCTATTTCTCAGAGTTCCTACGTGATGCAGTAAAACCAAAACTATATTTGTGCATACCCAGTAGGTACCTTTCACAATCAGCAAAAACTTTTCAGGAAGCAAGACTTTAAAAAAAATTGTTGTGCAGTGTAATATAACATTTTTTTTGGTGATGAATGGGCTGTATTCATTCATTCATTCATCATCTCATCTTCAACTCATTGCCTTATTTCCCGACTTTTACATTTGGATTTCTTAAGCAGCTTAGAACATGTCACCTTTTGTTTGAACTCATCCAGTTTTCAAGTGATCAACCGAGCATGTGACTGGCATCATATTCAATACAAGTGTTTCTTGTTGCTCAGGTATGCCTTGTTAGACTGATTGTTTAATCAGTTAATAGCTCGGAATGTCTGTTCTCTGTTCTTGGCTTGAGACTAAACCAAGGTTTGACGTGGTTGAGGTTTCACCTGTGAACAGTGTATTTGTTGTTAAAAAAAGGATAAACCAACATGAAGACCAGTGAGGTGTCTATGGGAGAAAGCGACCTATTTTGAAGCTGAGAAAAGAGGGAAAAATCATTCGGAGCCATCGCACAAGCACTGGACATGGGCACTATCACGATTTGGAATGTCCAGAAAAAGAAAGGTGTTCTAACAACCAGACATTGAACAGGCTGGCCAAGAAAAACAACAGCAGCTGATGACAGAAATATTGTGAGAGCTGTGAAGGAAAACCCAAAAACAGTCAGTGATGTCACCAACAGCTTCCACAGGGCAAGGGTGAGAATATCAGTAAGCTTTATTTATGCCGCAGCTCATGATAGATAGCAGCAGAATGAATTCAGAAGTCTACAGAGACATTCCGTTTGCCAATTTACAGAGAAATGCATCCAATATAATTGTGAGGAACTTCTTCGTGCAGCAAGACAATGACACAAATCAAACTGCCAACACAACAAAGGATTTCATCAGGGGAAAAATGTAGAAGGTTTTAGAATGGACAAGTCAGTCAGCAAGATTGAACCCAATTGTGCACACATTTCATGCCTTGAGGAGGAGACTGAAGGGACATATTTTTCTTCTCTTATTCATCTTTTGATCTCAAACCCAAATGTCTTCAGTGTATAGCAAAAACCAAATAATTTGGCCTTGCTATTACAATACTGTCAGAGGAGACTGTATATGGTGGACAATGAAAGTAGATAAAAGACAGATGATTCTAATAAAGTGAAGTATGTTCATCTACTGTATGTTTATCTACTGTATATACACCCACTGGTCTTTTATGAAACACTTAATATATAAATAAAATAACATGTTATTAGGGTGGTGCATAAATTCATGGCCTTTTGGAACAAAATTTATATGCGATTTCATCCTAAAATAATACATAGACTTAGTCTTCAAAGTAATAACCATTAGATTCTATAACTTTCTGCCATTTATCTGGCAAAGAATGAATACTGTCACAAAAGAAGGATTCAGGTTTTGAGGAAATTAATTCAAGTAGAAATCTGATGCCATTATGTCCAGTGAGTAGGCTGGATGCAGTAAACTTCCCATCCAAGTCTTAAAATCGTATCTTCCATCGCTTTTGCAACGTGGTCTTGCATGTCATGAAGGAGGATGATTTTCATTTGTGACTGGCCAATGGATTATTTTAGTTCACTGTTTTTCTCACTTAACTTTATTAGTTGAGCACTGTAACATTTGGTGTTTGACAGTTTCTCCAGAATGGAGCTGCTCGTAATAAACGTGCAATGCGCCTGTAATGCAGGTGTTAAGCCTTTGAGTGATATTTTATTCTGAAAGTGCATGTGGATCCCACCTACCAACTTTCAGAATCTTCCCCATTGCCTTCCGACACCTTAGAAAAATAGAATGATTGATACACAAACGTCTTGCCAGCGCTCCAGTCGATTGTGTTGGATCTTCGCCCAACAGTTTCTGCAGCTCCTCATATTACGCTTCCTTTGGTCTACCACTACTTATCTTATCATCTAGCTCAAATTCACCTTTCTGAAACAGCGGACCAGGCCTTGACCACAGAAATGCTGATTGCAGCAATCCTATATAATTTGCAGAGTCTTATTCTGTGAATAAGAATACAAGGCAATGATGAATATGAATCTTTATTTGACTCAATATTTGATTGATAAACTATTGATAAAACATGCCTTTATGGGAAGGTTTGATGAATAATTAAATATATTTACTAGGCCAGAAACATTTATTACCCCAGAACTTTAGTAAAATATATTTGCTGACATACTGTTAGAGCCTGTACAGTAAGTCAATGACTGTCATACACACCAGTAGTATACAGTATACAAAGGCTTGCCCCTGACTGGCAGTCTCTGGTGAAAAGTGGGTATTTGGGGAATTAGCAAATGTCCTGGTGCGACCTGTAGAGCAGCTTCAACCTAAAGACATACAAGACTTATACAAGGAGCTCTTGCTTTTGGGAGTGTTTCAGCCCTCATAGTCATAACCCTCAGTTGCTGATTCATTCCAATGGCCAAATCAACAGGCACAGTTGACCTGGTTGACCATACAAAATCTATCTGTCCATTTGGGAGCCAGTCATCAAGTGAAGTCCTCATTCACAACTCACAATAGATTTCAAGTTCTCAAATGTTGCCCCATGCTCAGGAGAGGCACTGAGAACAGGACGGTTAGTGACATGGTCGACATATTGGAGTAGTATAAAAATATTCTGTGGAATCCAAGATCATGTTTTATAGCAAATAACCTGAATTAAATCTAATAAATTCCCACAAAAAAAAGGCAATGTGTAAGTGCAGACATTGTGTCCATGATGTATAGAAATGAAAGATACATTGCAAAGATTGGGAGAAGGAAAGGTGGAATATAGAGAAATGTATCAGAAATAACACTGAAATACTTGTCCCTATCACCAGGACTGAGACAAAGAAGAAAGATTTCTATCTTTCCAATGCCCAATTTCTTGTGACTAGTTTCAGGTCTTTTGTGAGTTTTTGAGATACACTTGGGCTAGAAAAATTGCTGAAACCTGTCAACCCTGGTTAATGTTCTCTAAAAAAAAAAGAAGAAAAAAAAAGGTACTTCTAAAACTGATTTTTAAAAAAATCAGCTGCTAGACTCCATGCTGCACGTTGTTCTTCACACCTCCCTATTGCAGAATACATTTAAAAATTCACTAGATACTAACTTATAAGTCAAGTGTGATAATCTAACTTCATTTTATTTTAAGGTGCTGTTGCCTGGCAGTTATAAGGAGATGTGTAGAGAAGTGTATTTCACCCAGATCCTTTTATTGTCAGCAATATTAATTTAAGGGAAGCCACCCAAGATCTCTTGTGAATAATACAAGCTCCATAGCTCCAGCGCAAAACCTAAAGAAGCAAAGGTCACACTAGTGTTGTTCAGAGGATTTAAAAAAAAAAAAATTAATTAAATCCCACGTCTGCCTGCAGATAATATAAACATAAGGTAATAATTTTTTTTTTCTAAACACAAGAAACAGATTGCTTAAACTGTAGCATTAGGCTACAACTGTGTAATAGGCCAGAAGCAGTCTGAGTGCAATTTGCCAGATTATGTTTGGCAAGGGAAATGGTTGCAGGAATCAATGAATAACTGAATTAATAAATAAAAAACAGATAATAGAAATAAAACAACTTAATACTATTATCTGTTTATTATTTATTAATTCGACAATTCTTTCTAAAATGAGTAAGAATTAAACTAGTAATTAGCAAGCAGCTGTCATGCTGGCAAATTGCCATCTCTGTTTGTGATCTTTATTTCTGAGCATCCACTCCCAGCCATAATGCACAACTCGACTATGCACCCCAAACATCCCTGAGAAAAACTGTAAATGTTCAGTAAACTATCCCTTTGAAAAGGACAATTAATGAATCACGTTTGTTTCAAGGCACTTTATTCAATTACCTGTGTGTTGTATATGGAGGGCTATTTGAACCTCATGTTAAGGACTAAGTATACCCTTAAATGTATCTCCTTCTTAATTAAATATTAACTCAATGTTCTTCAAACATAACCATCATGAAGGCAGTCCATTAAATCCATTATATTGATTAATATAATTTACAGACCCTTAAATGGCTACGTAAACCAACCACAACGTAGCATTTCATATTATGATGTACTGGGAGGCACAGTGGTGCAGTGGATAGCACTTTCACCTGACAGCAAGAAGGTTCTGGGTTTGAAGTGGTCAGTTTGCATGTTCACCCCGTGCCTGCGTGGGTTTTCTGTGAGTGCTCCGTCCCCCCCCCCCCCCCCCCCCCCCCCCCCCCCCACAGCCAAATAACATGCAGATTCTGTCAACTGGCTAGTCTAAATTGCCCTTAAGTGTGAATGTGAATGGTTGTTCGTCTGTTAGCCCTGCAATAGATTATCAACCTGCCCAGTGTGTACCATACCTCTTGCTCAAAGTCAGCTGGGATTGGCTCTGGCTTCCCTGCATCCTTTAATGTATAACCAATATAGATAATGGATGGCTGGACTGATGTTTGGTATTACAACTTAAACTCCAGAACAGTCTGCTTAATAATATTATAATAGTTGTGCCAATGTGACCTCCAAGGCAATGCAGTAGACTCAAGTCATATTTCAAACAATTAGGTGTACCTTTTGTGAAGTGGTGTAATTTTCCAAAATGCACGAACGAAGAACTGCTACACAAGTCAGCGTAAAGAAAAGTGCATGCTAGCCAATGATCTTTAATCCTGACTCAAGACTATAAAGAAACTCACAGATATTCAACAATACTCATGATTATAATACAGTAGTAAAATATAATACATGATAAGAGGAATAAGAGGTAAAGGTGATGTCAGTTCTTTGACAGGAAATTAGAGGGATAGGCTCATGATTTGGAAGAGAGTAAAAACAACCAGAAGGCAGTCTCAAAAGAACAGGTCCAGTCCAAAGAGGAGATTGTTAAGAAAGAAATTGGGGAAGAGAGCTTCCATTGGTCCAGTCATGAAACCTTCAGTTTTCATTGGCTCACATTTAAATGTTTTTCAGGCACAGATTTAAACTAATCTCATAACTATAATGATATTGGGGATTTTTCCCCATTGTTTTCTTCGAACACAGCCTCTTTTAAAGTGGAACTTGGATAATTCTTTGTCCAGCCTCTCACTTTCTTGGGTGGGTTTATTATCTGAACTTGCCAGTCATATCCTTGAAATATTGAGAAAAACGGCAGAAAAATGTACGGTCTGTCATCAATGGTTATGGGGTTTCGGGGGGGGGGGCTGGCCCCTAGCACAATAAAAAAATATTTTGTTCTTTCTCCAACACCTCCAACCACCATCTGTAAAAGACAAACATGATAATACGTCATGTCTCCAAGAGCTCCCAAAATAGCAACTGTCTCACGAAATAAAGATTTCCATATGAAAAGAGAAGTCAACTTACAGTTCCAGAAAATCAGAAACTCACCTAGTTGCCATTCACTTGAGATGTAGGAGGGCTTCTCCCACTGTTATTGGCAGCCCTCTCTCTACTGCGACTCTCTCGCTCTTCATCCTCTTCATCCCGCTCCTCATTTCCACTGTGATTCTTACAGTACAGTCTATTTGTAGAAATATGCAAGTCATTTAACTGCAAAAGAACTGTTATTTTGAACAGTAAACACAAGATTACTTCAACACAGTCTGTAAGTCACAGCATATTTCCATTAATCTGTGGTGGCCCATGTTAAATATACAGTTAGGTCCATAAACTGTCTCTCAGAGTATACTGGAGTTGAAAATAAATAATTAATATGTGCTCAAAGTTTAGACTTTCAACTTTAATTTGACGGTCTCCTCATTTTAAAGGGTCCAAAGGTATTTGGACAAATGGCTTCTCAGCTACTACATGGCCAGGTGTGTGTTCTTCTCTAGTATTTCACTTGCAAGCAGATGAAGGGGTCTAGAGATGATTTCATGTGTGTCATTTGTAATTCATAATTTATTGCTATTAACTTTTAATATGAAGTCCAAACACCTGTCACTGCCAGTGAAACAAGCCACCATTGGGCTGAAAAAGAAATCTCACAGAGATAGCAAAAAAATCATTAGGAGTGGCCAAAACAACTGTGTGGTACATTCTTAAAAAGAAAGAAAGCACTTCGAACGCGAAAACTCTAGTGGATGACAATTCTGTCCCTGGTGAAGAAAAACACCTTCAAAACATTTGCCCAGATGAACTACTCCCTCTCAGATGTAGGACTATCTGTGTCAAAGTCAACAATCAAGAAAAAAAAACTTCACCAGAGTAAATACAGAGGGTTTGCCACGCGATATAATCCACTGGTAAAAAAAGACACTTTGTTCAAATTTCGCGGCTTCACTCTATCGCGATTTTTTCAAATACAGTATATTCATTAAAAAGTTGATCAAGACAGTGAAAATGCGGGTTGCGCTCGGTCGTCTTGAGTCAATTGTTTTTAATTTTTATTAACCTTTTTCCAAAAAATTGGATGTTATTTCATGTCTAGATGGCTCTAATAATGTTAAAAACCGTATTTAGTAGGTCTTAAACAGGTTTTCTATGCTCTAACTACGCGGAAATACTACTTCACGGAAATTCACTTATCGTGGTAGAGTCTGAAACGGATGAACCGCGATAAACGAGGGTTTACTGTACATCTATTAAAAAAACAGCCGGTATACTTCTGGCACATCCTATGGATGGATACCAGAAGATAACAGACAGCAGAATATATAGTACCAGAATATTGAAAAGATGGTAGTATGGAGAAGGAAAATAAACTGCTCATGATCTGAAGCATACCACCACATCTTATGGCATGGGCATGTATGGAACTGGTTCCCTTGTATCTACTGATCATGTGACTGCTGACAAAAGCAGTAGAGGAATTTAGGGCTACATTATCTGCCCAGAATTAGTCAAATGCTTCAAAACTCATTGGACGGCACTTGACCGTACAGACAGAACAATGAGCCAAGACATACTGTACTTCAAATTGAACTCAAGACTTCTTTAACCTCATATATGTACAGCGATGTCTAATGAGGATGTCACGTTTTCTCCCAACTACACTGTGCGTCTATATCTTTATAAGAACCATCAGGTATTACTGTTTTGCCAAACCTCTTCCTGTTTGAGGACACTGATCAAGTTCAATAATCATCATGTGCCAAGTAACAAAGTTACTGAAGAGGCTGCGGCAAAGGAGTGGAATGTTTTACAATGGCCAAGGCAATCACATGATCCAAATCCAATCGAGCATGGATTTCAATCGCTGAAGGTAGAATGCCCCAAGAACAAGCAGGACCTGAAGGCAGTTGCAGTAAAGGCTAGGTAGAGCGTCACCAGGGACGAAATCCATCCAACCTTCAGGAAGTTACTGACTGCAAAGTATTTGCAATTAACTATTAAAAATGACAATTTATGGTCATTAGCTTGTCCGATGCCTTTTGGTCCCTTAAGGAAAGTGGGGACTGCATATAATAAGTGCTGTAATACCTACACTGTTCACCCAAGTTGGATGTAAATACCCTCAAATTAAAGCTGAAAGTCTGCCCATTGAGACCCTATGCATTATTTATTTGCATAACTTTGTCAATGCCCAAGTAGTTATGGATCTTACGAACATTTAAAAAAAAAAAAAAAAAAAAAAAAAAGGATTTACTTGTATATGCCTCTGGCCATATTCTCTATGTATTTGGCCTTATCTTGCAGGCCGCAGTGGTAGTGGTAGGTTTTCACACACGCTTTTATCTCACATCCAATGGTAGCGCCGAGCTGACCACACAGGGTGCATTTCTAAAACAAATCCATCATATTTACATCGTCACAAGTTTAACACTCCACAGTGTGTCATTAACTACTGACAAAATAAAACACACATTTTTTCCCCACAAGAACTGACATATCATGTGATATGTCTGTGCTTTGAGATTATTCTAAATATTTGCACATTTATTTTTTTTATTTAAATAATTAACCCTGTAAGCGAAATAAATAAATCGCTGACACTGACAATTAAAATCGTGGCCTCTCTAATCAACTGAATTGCAGTTGGACAATGTTCTTTGCTGATGTTCATTAGCATTTCTGCACTAATAGAATAGCCTAAAACAGTCTTTTAGAATTACTGGTTCACTAGTAAAAATGAATAGTCATGCAACCCCTAGTGACGATGTATTTGTCAGGCAGGAAAACAGAAAATGTTTAACGTAAATACAAATATTGTAAGTGCCTATGACTATTTTAGAAACATGTTAAAATAGATATACTTTAGACTATTCTAGAGTTACTGGGGCAGCAGATATGCAGTGAGGTTACAGCCGAGCAATCAAGAGAATCTTGTATCTTTCCACCCGATACTTAGAAAGTGACAGTAACATTAGTGTGCACTTAAGGTTTTTTTTACTTAAGTATGTAGTCTGAGTACACCTTCACTAATTTGGCATGCTACTGGCTGCAGTCCTGAATTCTCTGCGAATGTGTACTGAGTTGGCACTCGTTGCTCTGAAATGAATTTGCAGCGGATGACTGTGCAGCACAACGCAACCCACTACAGCGTTTTGCAAGTCGCCTGCTAGCATTTTTCTACAACACATGGCAAAGGTTCATAGTATTTTATATACCTTCGTTCAAAGAGAAACGGAGCCACAGACAGCAATACAGTATTCACACTAACTGCTCTGAAAATAAAAAGAGCTCACCATTCTTTTTCCTCTCTTTATTTCCTGAATGACTGTTTTTATTTCAAAGTTTCCAAATTCTGCACGTGATGTGGTAGTGAGTTGGACAGTCCCTGAAGAGAAAAGCTACCAAAAGAAAAAAAAAGTTGTCATTCAGTATAATTTAAAAATGCTAATTATTGTCTTTAAATTATAAAAAAAAAAAAAAAAAAAAAAGTAGTATGGTGATGTGCAGGTATGGGAACATGGAACTCACCATGCATTTATAATGGGCGGCGACCTTTTTTGCGTTATCACAATGGAGAACACCGCGGGTCTGATTCTCCTCATCACCAGCGTGGCAGAAACCACAGCGAAGGCCTGACTCACTGGGGCTGCCCCTTAAAGGGGAGCGGTCCCGCTACAACCACAACCGCTACACGTTAGCATGCAAGACACTGCCTTTTCTGGCTCATGCAAAATGAGTGCTTAACACAATTAGATTAGCTTTTGAGTCAAGAGGACAGTCATCAAGCAATATATTCACATACTCTGCACCCTTAATTTAGCTCTCAGCACTAAGTGAATGAGAAGCGGGGAAATAAAAAGTGAGCCTCCTACATTCGAAGAGCTCTCGGTTTCATCTACGCCTTGTGAAGAAGTTGAACGGGTGTCTTCTGACTGGCCACGAGGTACACCTCTGATTCGGCTCTTCTCAAATCTGCCACGCCCTCTGCTCCGGGGCGGGGATGAATCTGAATCATTGGCTGCGACTCCTTGATCTTCTGGCAAGACACATATTCAGCACAGACAAAATTATAACAGCGATTTCTTTGTAGCCGCTTGTACGTTCACACCGAATCATTTCTATATTTGTATTAGAACTGACTGTTATATTCGTAATAGAGGATACTCAAGTATCTATTTTCATCAAATTAAATTAGTAAGCATTTATTACCATCGCTGGCATCTTGGGAGGCATCACGGTGTTTACGACAGTAAACACTGCAAAAGTCCAAATAAAGAGACTTTATCAGCTTTCTTGTTTTTGGAACAGAATTATTATTATTATTTTTTTTTTTTAAAGTGCACATGAAATGTTCTCTTACAGGTAGATGCCTTGTGAAGGGTTCTCCTTAGTCTGGGCTTTGTCCCATAGGGCGCAGTAGTAGTGATATGTCCTCCGACATGTCTTAACATCACAACCTATGGTAGCCCCTGGCCGGTGGCAGGAGGAACACATCTATCAACACGGTGAGAAAGATCAGAGGAACGCTTACGTTCATTTCCTTGTAGACATTTTAATCCAAAGCAATGCGGCAGAATTAAATACAAACATAACAGGCAATCAGCTAGTTTATTCAGGCATCCGGTGGCGTTAGAGGATTATCTCACTCACTGAACACTCAGGTTCCATCTCACACATGTATGTAGTAAACATGTTGCAGTTACCCCCTTCTCTTTATTGTGCCTTTATCGTATCCGCCTGCAAATTGATTCATTATAAATTATCTATACAATTAAAGAACGGATGCAAATTTAAAAAGGCCGACCTTATTTGGATTACTCAAATTCAAAAGGATATAACTAGTTATTTTGTGCTTCATGCTCTTGCACACTAGTGTGATTGCACTGGATTCCCCGTTGCGAAATACAGTGTTACTTCCATAACATTAAAGGTCTTTGCCAGCGTATCAGTCAATAAATGTGTAATAACAAATCCAATAATAGTCTTTGTGTTTGGGGGAATCAAAATATCTAAATAAAATTTCTACGACTCCTCTTCAATTTGGCAAAAACATATTACAGATAACAAGGTATAAATTAAGGTATAATAAAGACATTAGTAATAGCGATCTTATTACTGGGCTTCTAAGAGACAACTTCACACCTGGGGATCCCTACACATCATCTACTACTACAGGCTAAAACCAACTCGAAGGAAAAGATCATCCGGAAAATAAGGATAGATTATCCTTACTAATATTTTGTCACGTGTACCTGTTAATAAAACTAGTGTCTAACCACCAGTTTATTCAAGAGTCTGCTACAGAGCTTTTGACACTCCATGGTGAGATCTAAAAGAGTCATTGTTCCTCAGTATCAGTACATCGCTCATTACCTTCACTAAGAAACACAGTCTTGGACTGTCCCTTTATTTGGCAGTGCAACCCTAAGAACCACACAGGCACTAAAAATGGAATCAGAAAATGTGAAGAAGCTTATACGTCAAAACCATGCTTGTCTGTGTTGCTTCCTTTCAATAACTTTCTACATCTGGCTGGTTCTATTTTTGACTGCTTTCCTCTCCCTGGTTACT
This sequence comes from Synodontis membranacea, assembly GCA_025674565.1. Taxonomy (NCBI): domain Eukaryota; kingdom Metazoa; phylum Chordata; class Actinopteri; order Siluriformes; family Mochokidae; genus Synodontis; species Synodontis membranacea. Next base: position 17,483,688 of record JAOVYU010000042.1, read on the forward strand.
TTTGTCCTAGGCTGAGTTTGGTTATTTTTGATAAACTAATATGCCCTTTTTCATACCTGGTGTATGATAGTTAAGCAACATGAAGCCTGAACCCCATTACAGCTGATGTGGGTTTATTAAGACACTTGCTTGCCGCTTACCAATTTGTTTCCTCTTTTGATCTCTTTTTTTACATCCTCGATAGAAAATCCCCCGATGTTTTCACTGTCTGAGTGAGACGTTACTAGGGCAGATGAGAAAAGCTGCAAAATAAATGCAGAAAGAATTTTTTTTTTTTTTAAACATATGCAAAAACACTGCAAATGTACACCATTACAGAGGTGCCACACTCCAAAAAAATATTTGCCAGGTCATTTCAGGTCATGCACTGAAACCATTGTTTAATTTGATTTAAGTAATTCCAGTAACCAAATTAACATCAAACTACAAGTTTCTGGAAGAGGACATCCCTAGTGCAGCCGAACACGGCAGATCTTGTCCGCTCACCATGCATTTGTGATGGGCTGCCACCTTCTGGTTGTCTGATACCAGGAGCTGACCACACTCCTTCTCCCGGTTCGTTCTACAGAAGGCGCATTTTCGCAGACGTGCCGAAGCTCCTTTCCTTTGCCCTGACATTTTTAGAGACTTGGGTTGATTCCTTTATTAGCAAGGACGCCGTCCGTAAACAAACCTGTACAGAAAAGGAAAGAGTTTTTATCCTAATTAGTATCTTATTTAAAGAGATGATTAAATTCAAATGATCTTTGAGAATGTAGTAAAATTACAAAATTTTTGGGAGGATGTATGGTCACAGTTGGGGAGAATACTAGGATACAATTTGCCTAAGACATTCGAATCCCTATATTTGGGAAATTTGAAAAGAGAACATTTTTTTTGGCAATGACATATTCTTGGTGAAAATTTTACTAGCAGCGGCTAAAAAGTCAATCACCAGGAGATGGTGTAAAGAAGAACTTCCTACCGTGCATAACTGCAAGGACACTGTCGAGGAGATATTTGAAGACTTACACATATAGTAAAGATTCAACAAACGTTTTCTTGTGGAAAAATGGACCGCATATAATTCCCTTCACAGAGACACCCTTAGGGATACGGAAATCTAATGTCTTGAGTTGAATTAATTCATGTGTGTGTGTGACACTGGTACGGTTACTTGTTTTTGTCTCATTTGTATGCATCATTTGAAAAATGAATAAAATTTAAGTTACAATTTTTTTTTTTAATTCAAATGATCGTGTGACTGTAAATACACATGATAAATTTACAAACGGGTAGTTCATGTACTTCACTTTTTCTGTACATTCACAAAAAAAATAAATCAATTACTCTTTAAGTATAACATTTGCATGACATCACACTGAGTAAATATATAACAGATAGAATAGCTTGATTAAAAGATATAATGGTCAGCACTATACTGAAACCAAATGTGCCAAAGGGTGTCACTTAATCAAATTTTACTCCATCGTAATTTAAATAGATTTTAATATGTCAAACAGACCATGGATTAGAAAAACTGGCACACAATAAAGTCTAAATCAGAGCAGCATGTAATACTAGCATGGTAATCATTCGTGTTAGGGTTTGGGTAGGGGTAGCTCGGTGGTTAAGGTACTGGACTATTAATCAGAAGGTCATGAGTTCAAATCCCAGTCCCAGCATTAACTTGCCCTTAACCCACAACTGCTTAGTTGTATAATTGTGATATATGTAAGTCGCTCTTTATAAGGGCGTCTGCCAAATGACATAAATGTAAATAATACACCTGGATGTTTCAGAACTATCCGTGAGACTTCATCTACTGTTCCGTCTCACTTACAGGAAGTTATAATGAAGTCTGTATAAACATTCAGTGCTTCTTACACACCATTACTCTTAAATAATGTATCTTTAAATCTGATCATTTTAGGAGTGTATAGACTGACTGATTAAGACATTAAGCGTATTAGGAGAAAAGCAACAGCAGCTTTTGTGTACGTGATAAACCAAAGCACTCTGAATGAACTGACAGAAAAACTGTCAAGGATAAATCTGAAATATTAAGACAGGGTTTGGGGTTTATTTAACGCATTTAAATATGCTAAAAATAAGCATATTGTGGAGCTTTAATGTAAAACTCCTGAAGACAGAATGGTAAAAGAAAAAGGCCTGCTTGACTAAACACGCTAATTCTGGAAAACGCAATGGGCCCATTTATAGGAAGACATTTATCGAAATATTTTAACTTGACATATTAAGCATGAGCATATTTTTCCATGCTCTTTGTATTTCGGCTAAATTAATTTCTGGCGAAAAGATGAAAGTTTTATATAGGTATAAAAAAATCGCCTCAGCAAAAAAAATAAACAACAAAAAAAAACGCGCCAAAGTGAAAGTGACGCGACCGACTCTGAACTCACGCGACTTCAACCATCCAGACCTGCTTAATGGTCACAATAACAGCAGCTAATATTACATTTAAAATACATATATATGTTTTTTTTAACAATACATGTGGAGTGGAAACAGTGGCGCAGCTAGTTAGCTCACTTTAAAACTCAAAGCCAGTACACAGCTAACCCAAAAAAAAAAAAAACCCTAGTGTGTCAAATCCGTCGTTGCGTCGAGGAAACCCAAAGGAATGTCTTTTTGCTATGGTAACGCGAAAGCTCTCAGCTCTGCTAAAGAAAAAAAAAAAACAACAACAACAACAACAACACAACTAGTTTTTGTAAGATGATTTCTCGGCTTGGCTTTTAGCGCTAGCAGGCCTTCTGCCATGACAAAGCTCAGAAACACGGAGCAGCGGCGGTGCAAACACAGACACACAACACAACGTGCACAAGTCCCGTGTAGTAAACATCCAAAGAACAAGATCTCTGAGTCTGAATGAAAAGTGCGGCAGAGAGCACACCAGACCCGGGCACCACTTCTTCTATCGTTAAAGGTGTGGAAACCTAGGCCCAAACACCTACAACTGGTCCCGACGGGGTCAAAATGAAATCATATCATTTCTTTGTATCCGACAGTTTGCTGACACTGATGGACATTTTCAACAGGATGTCACGGAATCGTAAAGAGATAAGAAGCGCGGTGTATATTATACCCTGACAGGAACAATCCGCTATAAGGCCCAAGTTTCACAAGGCAAAAAGCGTTATTCCAAACATTTATGTCAACTTACTTTTTTGTTTTTGTTTTTTTATGGCGCGGGGGAAAAAAGAAAAAAGTATGGATCAGAAACGCAACATCTTCGGGTTTGATAGTGTTCGGTTAATTTCCCCCCGCGTCCCAGTGTTCACTCCGCCATAGGCGTTACATCAACCCGAGCGCGGAAAGACTAAAAAACATCACCGCTCTTCACTCCATCAGACACTCATTCTGCAACATAAACGTCCAAACGTCTAATAATCAATCCTTACCGCGGATCTGTTTCGATCACGTTACTCTAGTGTGGATGGGGAGCCAGAAGGTTTAGTGGCGTGAACCTCTTCCGTCTGCCTACTGAGCGCTGAACGGCTGCAGTCTGATCCTAGCCATTGCGGAGCAGCAACTCAAGTTACGTTGCATTGGCTACTGCAAAAAAGCACGTTTGTTCACCCCGGATGTGAAGGCCACGCCCCCTGAAGCTGGCCGCGTCTCATTACAGACCCATTAGGCCGCCTATTTCCTGTAGGTTCCCTTCAGTACGAGTCTAGCCAACAGACTGACAGCATATCCCAGCCAAGGAAACACTTTACTGACCGAACTTTACTGAAGAACGAAGAGTGTACAGCGAAGCTTGTTTAAAGGTCTGGATGTCCAGTAGATCAAACCGAACGTGATGGGGGAAAAAAAAAGAAGCACAGGTTACCCAGAAAGCACTGCGACTGATCCAATTTCCTTTTCATGACAAAGCAAGATGGTGGCTCGAGATGTGCATAGATAGCCTACATGAAAAGGAATTGAAGAAAAAAATTTTTGACCTGCTTTCTTAAAATCATGCTTCAGCAGACACATTTCAGAATTGGGGCACCCTTCAAGCCCATGTACAAAAAAAATAAATAAATAAATAATAATAATAATAAATGAATAAATAAATTGCTATGAGTGATATTATGAGACTGACCCTAAAGTTAGGAGAATGCTATTTTATTTAAAAAAAAAACAACAACAACAAAATCAAGTTTTCCTTAGTAAAATAATTTTTTACTACAAAAGCATGATTGCAAGCTACCTTGCTAGCAATCAACTTTAGGTCACTTGATAGCTAATGGTCCTTTTCCACTATATGGTATCAGCTCGACTCTACTCACCCTTTTTTTTTTTTGCTTTTCCTTTAGGCCTGAGTCTTTTTTTTTTTTTTTTTTTTTGCTTTCCATTATTTTTGATATCACCTTCATTGAGCTTCCAAGTGAGCTGAAGGATTCCACAAGGTGATGGGAAAACACTGTGGCCTACTGATGGGTCATCTTTGTGCGTGATGGGGAGTCCTGAACAAACCTGCCATTTAAAAAAAAAAAAAA